>APFE031172769.1:0-29658 GCA_000404065.3 Pinus taeda
TATATATATAACTCTTTGGGGACTCAAATTTGTCTATCAATTACCTCACTAACATTATTTCGTGTAGGAATATTTACCTTTGCCTTATTATTGAGGAGATTATTTGTATTGCTAATCCATTTGTTGTTTTTTTTGTGTTTGCACATTCACATGGAAATGAACACATTAATGAAAATTTCCTATCTAAGGATGGATTTCATCTAAAAAATGATCTCTGGGTCCTAGTGGAGTAGATAAATGATCAAGTCATAAAGTGTTATCATCACATTTAGGGGGTTGTTGTCACATGTCTTAATAATATCATCATATAAATCATTGTAAAAAAAAAATTGTTTCATATATAACTATAATAAATAAACCAAAGGAGTACACCCGTCACCTTTATTCTATGGATTAAATTACTAAGTATAAGCCTTACGCGGAGTATAAATGCTTTGCTATACATGGAAAATATTACCTTTGGACTTTTCACATACTGAAATAATATACTCTTTTGATTTCATTGTAACACTTGGTTATATTTCTATGGTTAAATCCAAGATTGTTATACGTAAAATATAATATGTTGAACTTGGTTTCCCCTTAGAATTTGTGGGACCCGAGTTCTGGGTTCTTCCAACTGCCATACAGTTGTTGGGCACCTTCTTGGGAAGGTCTCCTCATCCATGGTCCTCCATAAGGCAACTCCATCGGATGTCGTTGATTGAAACCTTAACTCTTTTGACATTTTCTTTGCTGAGTGGTTTTGGAATTTCCCTTTTTATCAGGAAGAGCCTTCTAGTTTTGGCCCATGGCTTCAGGGTTTCACGCAATTTTTACTTCTGCCTCTCTGTATTTTTGACAAATATCTTTCTACTCCTTCATAGCTCTACCATGATTGTATGCCTAATTGTTAGGTCTGTAGAGATTATTCTGGCACTTACCGCTCAAAAGGAGTCATCGTGTTGCAACAATCTAGCCGAGGTAATCAGTTTTTCCGTATACTTGCAATATTGCACTTCAATGTAACCATTAATTTGTTTCTTTAATAAGCTTTTCATTTGGATTGTTAGGTTCTGTTGGAGGGTTTCATACTACATGAGTATGCTTGCACGGAAACATGGCCTTAACTCCTTATCAATGTCCAAGGGTTTCATACTTACTTTAACAACTAGCCACTGCGTAATGTGAAGGGTTGTCCCATGAAATCTTGGGTTGAAGAGATTCAGAGTCATAGAGAGTTATCAGTTTTGTCTTGCTAGCTTCATAAGTTGCTATTTAGTTATATTACTCTAAGACATATATCTTCTTGTATATAAAAACACTATGTGGCTATAGTTTTCCTTTTTGTTCTAGGCATAGTGTTGTCATTTCCAATTTAAAGGATTATGGGTGTGCAACTTCGTTTGGGTTTGTACCTTCCCCTTGTAAGGTAAATCATATTTAACTTATACCAATCAGAAGAAGGTGAATTCGCATTCTGAGTTTTATAGTTAGATACAGAGCTCTGTTACTATGAATTTTTGTGCCTTATATTTTGAAAGTTACAAGGTTTGTGCATTTATGGAAATGGATTCTACCTTTGCGCAATTCTACTATTTTCACATAGCTCTATGATGTTCATCTGAACTGGATTTCCTTCTCTGTTTAAAGAAAGCATTAGTCCTTTACTCACATTCAATTATTGTGGTCTTGAATTTGTTTATATGTTTCATACCATCTTGTTTCAGTATTTGTATATGCATACAATTTTGGGGTTTCTACCAACATCCCAACATGAACAATGCTTATTAATTTACTATAAATCTCTGATAATTTCACAGTAGAGGCTTGCTATATTTTACCTAGATAACCCATGGTCGTTTGGGGTTAAAGTTCTTGAGTTTGAAATTCAGTTGTTTTCTGAATGGCATTCTTTAAGAATAAAGCTCGTGCATTTTACCTTACTCCCAGCTCTGGTTCTCTCTTTTCCTTAAAGAGGAAGTTTTTTCTCGATTTCAGTTTAGTATAATTCGATAGGCTTTATTTTTCAGTAGGGTTTAAATTGATGTTCATTGCTTGCATTTTCTTATCTGAAAAATCATTAAAAAGGTCATGATCTATATCTTCTTTTCTTGTATCTCGGTTGTCTGTAAGTAGTATTTATTTATTTCTTTTTCCAGAATAGTAACCCTCTCCATTTGAATGTTTCTATACCCATTTTGATGATTTTTAAGAGTTTCTTGCTTACTTGTTTAGTGCTTTTTGAGGAGTTATGTATATTGTATATCCTTAGGAAGTGGATTCTCCTAAAGGATGATTGCTAATCTGATTACAGATCTTATTTGTTTATTTAGAATTTCCTTGGTTAGACTAATTTTTGTTAGATAATTGCATTGTGATTATATACATTTATTACTAATAATTAGGCCTTTACTCAATTAACACATTTAACCTTGTTGAATTGAGGCTTCTATGATCCATATCAGGTTTATGTAAGATTTTTCGGCGTAAATCACAAGATCTATCATTTGTCGACGCGTTTGGAACTAGCCAGTGTGGTTCATCATCACGACAAGTGGATGAACCAGATCCAGCTTTGCATGTTAAATAGCATGAGCAGAGTCTCCAACGACTAGCTAGGCCAATGGCTAAAATAGACTAGGGTCCTAACCTCGAAAATAAATATATAAATAATATAAATAATTTAATTTAATAGGAAGTTAGTTGAAATAAGGGACTAAATAAATATATAAATAATTTAATTTAATTAGGTTGTTAAAAGGGATTAACAATTAAATAAATACATAGAAACTATAACTATTAGAATAGAATGTATAATTAACTATAAATAGAGACATTAACAAATTGATAAATACATAGCAAAAACAAATAAGGAAGAAAACACATGAATAATTATATTTAAAGAGTTTAAAGTTGGTTTATATATATATATATATATATCTAATAAAATAAAATAAAATAAAAATAAAAGTAAAAATAAATAAATAAAAACCCTAACTAAGAAAAATAATAATAATAATAAAAATAATAAGAAACAATAATAAATATTACGTTAAAAAACAAATTATTAACTAATTATAAACTGAAGAGACTAGAAACGAGGAGAGGGGAGGAGGGGCAGAAAGGAAGGAAGTGACTAGGTAGAGAGAGCTGGTACGCAACATCTATTGATTTTCCAACCATCCTCTCTATTGAGATTGCTCGGCCTCTTTTCAATTTCTAGAGCTTCCCTAAATTTCCGATGATGGAACTCAGAAACCCTAGCAATGACACTAGCCTCTTCAATAGAAACATGATGATTGGCTTTTTCCGCATGCTGAGCTAAAGCCGAAGACTTTGATCTCCTATGCTTAAGGTCAGCTGCGTGTTCACTAATCCTTTGATTGATGGAGGGCCCCTCTCACCCAAAGGGTACATGTCTTTAATTCAATAGTACATTTAACCTTTTCCAAAAGGATACATGTCTTTAATTCAATAGTACATTTAACTTTCAAAAAGAACTAAATACTTATCTAATTTTTGTATCAATTACTGTCGACTACATAGTCCCAGTTTGACTATAACTTGTCGAATTTCTTCACAACCTTGAGATCAACTTTCCAACCTGAGTCTCCTCCCGAGTTGTTCCTCACATGAAGGATGTTTCCTTTAAGACAAAGAGTCTTAACATGCCACAATTATTTGGCCTTAACTAGACTTAGCTTTATGAACCCGTCTAACATAGCAACACAGTATCATCAGTTTTATTTCGTTTCTTGATCTCAGGTACGTATATCCTCTTGATCTCTTCCTTGAGATTAAATATTCAAGGAAGTAGTTAGGGATAGGTAACCGCCTACCCTAACTACATGACATGTGAGAATTGCATGATTGTCATCATCAAGACATTCACTTCATGCATATCTTAATCAAAATAATAAATATATAAACTTATAATAATAATATCTAGTTTGTTTAACTGTAGTAATTAAATATTTACAATTACTTGGGACATCACATATTCCCCACCCCTAATATTAAACATCATCCCAATGTTTCTCTACTGCAAGTAGATTTGGAAAATCCTCCCTGATAACATGTTCATCCTCCCAGGTGGCCTCCTCTGGCCCAAATTGCTTCCATTTCACTTTAATTTGGGTGATAAATCGTCTCCACAACATTACTTCTCCCTTATTAAGTACACCCAGGGGTTCAAACAAGAACTCCCCTTTCGGTTCGACCTACACATAGTATAAAAAAAATTAGTTAGCCATTTCCTCTGGCAGTCTATAATTGCAATTATTTATAACACACTATTTTCCTTATGAATTATCTAATTACCTGTATATCTTTCCAATTGATTATATGGTTTAGGATCATATATATATATATATATATATATATATATATATATATATATATATAAACATGAAAAATATTATGCACATGTATGTGGCTTGAAAAAGAAAGCTAATAAGCCATAGGTCCAATTTTGGCCAAGATTTGGAGAGGACCGCAAAATCGGGGTGCTAATTTAGCACACCCACCCCAATGCACAGTACTCTTTTTGGCTCATATATGAACGCAAACATGATCTCCAACTTGAAACTCCTGAAAACTTCTATTTTGGTCAACCAAATATTTTTGTTGATCTTGAGTGATATTTAAATTTGAGCGCACTTTTTTAACCATATCTTCCATTTATTTTAACATGTCAGGACCCCACATCAATTTATCCTCTGGGCCACCCCAACGTGAGGGTGTCCTACACCTCCATCTGTGTAATACTTCAAACAGATTCATTTGCAAGGATGTATGGTAACTATTGTATTAAGCAAGCTCCACTAAATGTCTATAGGCCTCCCATTTAGATAGTTGCTACATTACATAAATCCACAGCATATCTTCCATTATTGAATATACTCTCTTAGTATGCCCATCCGTGTGAGGGTGATAGGTAGTGATAGAATGCATTTTTGTGCCTAAAACTCCAAATAAAGCTTTCTAAAAGACTGATGTAAATTTACATCATCGTCGGAGATTATAACCCTTGGTATTCTGTGTAGTTTAAAAATATTTTGCATGAATATGTTAGCAATTTGAAATCCTTAAAAGTAGACTGTATTGGTATAAAGTGAGCAGAATTTCTCAACTTATCTATTACCACCATTATTGAGTTATGTTTTTTAGTCTTAGGTAGTCTTGTAATAAAACCAATGGAAATAGTTTCCAATTCCCATTCTGGAATAGGTAATGGGTGGAGTAGCCTAGCTGGGTGTTGGTGTTCTGCTTTCACTTGTCGACACTCCAAGTAGTGAACCAAATATTTAGCCACCTCTTTCTTCATACCGGGCTAGAAATATTCCTTTCTAAGTGTAGTGATTACTTTCTGATATCTGGGATGGCCTGCACAAGGATTTTTATGGTATTCATCTAAAATTAATTATTTAATATTTTTATAGTTTGGTACATACATTCTCCCTCTATAAATCAACATACCTTCTTGATCTACCTCATACCCAGGATGTTGTTTGTTGTTGTTAAGATTTTTAGCTTACTGCCATTAAATTTTATATTCAGGATATTGTATTCTTGTTTCTTTAAACTTCTCTTTAGAAGTGGTATGAACTTCACTAAAAGAGACTTGAAAGTCAAATTTTCTCATGAAATCAACCCAACAGGCTTTTCTAGCATTCATGGTAGGTTGCTTGAAATAGTTAGTTAAGCTATGATGATTTATCATTAATAAAAACTTCTTACCGAATAAGTAATGTCACCACATTTTTAATGTGTGCATTACTGTCGTTAGCTCCAAATTGGAAGCTGAATACTTTTGTTCATGCTCCTTAAGTTTATGAGACTCATAAGCAATAACTCTTCCCTCTTGCATTAGTACACTGCCAAAACCTTCCTTGCTGGAATAAGTACAATCAACATATTCTTTACTTGAGTATGTAATAGTTTAAATAGGTGTGGTAGTAAACAGGTGCTTCAACTAGTCAAAAACTTTTTGACAGTCTGTGGTCCAAGTGAAGGTTTTCACTTTCTTTTGCAAATGGGTAATGGGGTATGCCACCCTAGATAACCCTTCAACAAATATCCTATAGTATCCGACCAGGCCCATGAATGATCTTATATCAGTTACATTCTTTGGTACTAGCCATTCCATTATGGTTTTTATTTTCTTCGGGTTCACAAAAATCTCGTCCTTGGTAATGATATGTCCTAAATACTAAATTTTTTCTTTAAATAAATCACATTTACTGTACTTGTCATACAACTGATGCTCCCTAAAGGTTTGCAAGACAATTTGTAAGTGCTCCTTCTGTTCTTCTATGTTTCAGGAATAGATCAATATATTATCAATAAATATTAGAACAAACATATCCAAATATTGATGAAAAACGATGTTCATTAGATACACAAAGGTGGCGGGGGTGTTAGTTATCCCGAATGACAACACAATGAACTTGTAATTCCCATAGCGAGTTCTAAAGGTTGTTTTGGCTATATCTTCTTCCTTTATTATAAGTTGATGGTACCCCAAGCAAAGATCAATCTTTGAAAATACGGTTGCTCCCTTTACTTGGTCAAACAATTCATCAATACAAGGAAAAGGGTATTTTTTTTTAACTATCAACTTGTTTAGTTGTCAGTAGTCCATGAACATTCGTAAAATTCTGTCTTTCTTCTTGATGAAGAGTACAAGAGCTTCCAATGGTGAGACACTTGGGTGTATATACTTTTTATCAAGTGACTCCTCTAACTGCATTTTCAATTCGGTTTTTTCTAGTACGCTCATGAGGTAAGGGGCTTGGGATACTTGGGAAACTCAAGGGATTAGCTCAATAGTAAAATCTATATTCCTCTTTGGAAGCAGTCCCAAAATCTCCTCAAGAAATACGTCTGGAATGTTCTTTACCATAGGTATATTTTCTAAAGTACTAGATTCTTTCATTGAATTGATATACCCCACCTATATTGCATAAATATGACATCATTTTCAAATATATTTTGCTAATTTAGAAGTTGTTACTGGTCTTATTTTCGTTGGTCTTTGTATACCCTAAATTTCTTGTCTCATACCCTCTTCATCCATGTAATTAATAGTTTTATCTTTAGAATTAATTAGGGACCAATGTTTCTCCAGCCAGTCCATACCAATTAGGACATCATATGATCCTAAAGGTAAGACATTCAGGTATGCCATAATAGGCTGACCTACTAGCTTTATAGGGAAATTACTGACTTTAGCCAACACCCTTCTCCTTGCTATTCTGGTGAGTTATACTAGCCAAAGGTTTTTAAATTTCACAACTTGTAAATGACATTGTTCAACCACTTTTGGACTTATATAACTCAAAGCAGTTGCCAGATAAATCAAAATAGATATAGTTTGGTTGAAGATCTTACCTTCAAATTCCATCATTGTTGGTCGGTATTCCACCTCATGATCTTCAAGGGAAGCGTTGATTTAGGAATACTCCTCACCACTTCTCCCATAGTTGATGCTTCTTGAATCCGCCTAACTTGATGAGTTCCCTTATGGTACATAAATTTTTTAACATAATGAGGTCCTCCACATCCCCAACACTATACTGGGGCTCTAGTTGTTGTTTCCACTTCAGTTTTACTAGACCATTCATTTGTCTTGGACTCACTTGGAAATTTGAATATATGTTGATTTCTATTCAGATTTCTGATTGGTTGACCTTTATGGGGTCCTTTGTTGATAGCAACCTTATTTCCTTTGCTCCTAGAGGAAAACTTAATTCCCTTTTTATGAGTCCATCTCTTTCCTCCATCACCCTTTTGTTTGTTTTGTTGATATCCTATATGATTCGTTCATATAACTTCATCCATGGTCTTCAAATTGTCAAATTCGGGACATTCCTTCATGAATAGCAGCAGGGAAAATTTTAAGAACCACTGTAAATTGATATGTATAATAAATGGGCTAATCCCCATGATACATAGGAAAAATGGGAGGCGATTTTATCAATAATATAATATGTATATATAATTTTTTTGGCGAATCTCTCACCAAATTATATTATCTTGTACGGTGATGGAGAATCTTTCACTGAATTATAAAATCTTGTAAGGTCTTGGCAAATCTTTTACTGAATAATAAAACATTGTAAAGTCTTGGCGAATGTTTTGTTAAAGTATGAAACCATATATGATAATAAGAAAACATATTCATTAAACTGAAATATACTAACATACATGTTTGGAAAAAAGAAACATAATTTTCTCTTCCTACAAGCAATGTTCCAAGTTTCAGTGGCCATGTTTATCAAGGTTCTTACAATACACTCTTTCATATCCTTCTATTAGTTGTGATAATATTCCACAACAAAGTTCTTGTAGCTGTTGATATTGACAATGAGTTCTATCAAGGTAGGAGAGATTAATCTTTTCTCTACAACTTTTATCAAGCTACCACCTTTTTCAAGTTATCAAATTTCTTTCTTATTCCATAGACTCAAATTGCTAGATAAAAAACACATCAATTTTGTTTACCCCAACACGCCAACAAGTGGCAAGCCCCAACTATGTTATATAAGAAAGTATTAGGTATCCCAAAGGCTTGAAGGGGATCTAATTGAAAGAAGTGACCATTGTGAGAATCCTTCCAATCAATATATGAATATATAAATGTAGATTTATTATTATTTTAATTGGAAATATTCAATTAAATAATAAAATTTAATTATGTCTCTCCCAATTTAAATTTCTTATTAGCATAATTCACTACCCTCATATGTCTCGCATTTTTTAACAATATTGTAACATGTAGATTAATTTCCTTTTTGATGAAAAATCTCCACCTTTTAGGAAAATATGGTGTAGTGGCTCCAACCCCTATAGATCATTAGGACAAATTAAGAATAGCACAGATGATCAAAGGTTATACAAACCAGCGTATTTTTCAAACAACTAATCCAATGTCTGTACCTAAACTTTTTCATGAAGATATCATATTGAGATGTTTCAAAAATGGTGAGAAATCTTCTCTGAGGGTGATGCCAAAAGAGTGATAAGGTTCCATTGTTTTGAATTTATTTTTTCAAATCAGAAAAAGTTAAAAACCAATATTAATGGAGATATTGGTATTTTTTACTAAATTTTGTGAAGTGACTAAATTTAGCTTTAACCATTCACCTTAAGATGTTTTTACAATATAATTTCCCAAGTCTATTTAATATCTTCATTATCATAAAAGCCAACCTATATACATCTTAACTCCTCATCTACCACTCTTAGGGGGATGAAATCTATTTATCCCTCTGAGCACTTGGTATACCAAGAATTAATATGGATCTAAGATGATAGAATTTCATTTTTCAATAGTCTATGCTTGCATGAATACCATGGTATTACCATGGGTCAATACCATGGGTTATCATAAACCTGGAGCTTGAAAATTACTATTAGTAGTTTATAAAAATTAATAAAATTAATAATTTTTATTTTATCTTTTATTTTAACCAAGTTAAAATGTTTAACATACATTAAAATACAACATCCATTTTTACTCTTGATCCACCAAGAGGGATCAAATATTTTTTCACTCTATGCTAGTTTGCATATCATGATATTTAGATCCCTCTCGGGGCTTAGTAGATCCAGAGTAAAGATGGATCTATGCTGGTTTAATTCCCCCATTGAAATAGGCTACATTCCACGTGAATACCATGGGTCAATACCATGTGCCATTTTTAGTTTTACTAATACTAATGTTAGGGTTAATAATGTTTTTTGCATGGTATTAATAATAATCTAGCCCATGGTATTTGGCCCATCGTATTTTGCCCATAGGTTTCACCTAAATATAATGCATTTTTTGGGTGTTCGTAAATATAAGGTGACTTATGGAGTAAATATAAAAAAATGTTTTATTTGTTTACCATGCCTGTCGTTTATTTATATTTTTATTAATTTACCATATCTCTTTCACAAATATGGTATTTGGTCCATAGGATTCACTTAAATAAAACCTCTTTTTTGAGCCTTCATAAATAGAGAGAGGGTTATGGACTAAATATAAAAAGAGGTTTTATTTATTTACCATATGTCTAGTTTATTTATATTTTTATTTATTTACCATACCTTTTGAGTAAGTATAGAAAAAGGTTTTATTTATTTACCATACCTCCACTTTAATTATATTTTTATTTGTTTACACCCTTGAATGTATATAAGGTGACTTATGGAGTAAATATAAAAAATGTTTTATTTATTTACCATACGTCTTATTTATTTATATTTTTATTAATTTACCATACCTCTTTTATAAATATGGTATTTGGCCCATAGGATTCACTTAAATAAAATCTATTCTTGAAAATTAGGGCAAATGGAAGGTTGTAACTCCTAATTTCAAGGGCTAAATTTACCTTTTTTACCCTCTCCCTTAAAATAAGGTGGGGTATTTTGAGGTGATCTGTAAAAATGTACTATGATACAAAATATTCACCCACTAAAAATTTAAAACCCCTTAATTTCGCCTAAGGGCAAACATTCGCCCCTAAAATTTTCAATGAATAGTGGCAAATTGCTGATAAACCTTTGCACCTTTGCTTTCTCTTCTCGTATGCAAGGAACATATCGTAAAAAGGATGTGAACTTTGTTATGGATTTGTTAATACACAACTGACCCAGTCAAAGGTCATGAAACTCTTTCACCTTCTCATCATAAAATCTTTCAGTTAAATATTTTTCCTTAAAATACTTTTGAATTTTTTCCCAAGTTACGTTCTGCTCATTTACTCCATGTACTGTCTTCACCCTCTCCCACGACAAGGTGACTTTTCCTTGTAGCTGATAGATGGCTAAGCGAGCCTTTAGATTGTGATCATATTCATACAACTGAAACTACTTATTCATATTGATAATCTAGGCTTCAACAACTTCCTCATACTCACCACCGAAGAGGGGAGGTTTGATATTTAGAAACTCTCCTTGCAACTCAACTTTCTATCATTTTTGCTTTTTGTGATCGACACAATATGAGATTCCTCACCTTGATTTTCTTCACCCACTTTTGTTTCCGAGTTTTCATTTCTAAATTCCTGGTCTCTAGTCATGTTTCCATTTTCAGGACTAGGAATCGATTACTGTTGATTCTATATGTCAGACAAACTCTTCATAATTTTCTATTTTTCTTGTATCAACCTTTCATTGTCTACCCACAACCTATCCATTTCATCCTTTAGTTCTTGTACAGTTTAAAAAATGGGAGCGTTGGTATTGTGCATCTCCTCCCCCAGCTATACCCATAGCTCGGGATTGGCTTCTGGAAATGATGTTGGTCCTATTCCTCCCACGGTTTTATGTTGTGTAAGTCTAGTCCTCCTCATGTTGGCTCCTTTTCTCTCTTTCTTTGTGTACATCATAAACATTTTTATTCATTTCTTTCCAGAGGTCTCAGTTTTCGAACATAAGCGCTCTGATACCACTAGTCACATTTCTTGATAATATGACCATATAAATCATTGTAATATATATATATATATATATATATATATATATATATATATATATATATATATATATATTTGATTTCAGATATAACTGTAATAACCCAAATAACCCAAAGGAGTAGACCTGTCACATTTATTCTATGCATTAAATTACTAAGTACAAGCCTTATACAAAGTATAAATTCTTTATTGTACATGGTAAATATTAACTTTAGATTTTTTGCATATTGAAATAATATACTCTGGTGATTTCAATGTAACACTTGTTTATATTTCTATGGTTAAATCCAAGGTTGTTATACCTAAAATCTAATACATCGAACTTGGTTTCCCCCTAAAGTTTGCGAGACTATAGTTTTGGGTTCTTTCGACTACCATCTAGTTGTTAGGGCACTTCTCAAGGAGGTCTCCTCATCTACGGTCCTTAGTAAGGTGACATTTTCAAACGAAGTTGATTGAAACCTTAACTGCTTTGACATTTGCTTCGTTGAGTAGTTTTGGCATTTCCCTTTTTGTCTAGCAGAGCCTTCAATTTCTGACCCATGGCTTCAGGGCTTCACATAGCTTTTACTTCTGCCTCTCTGTACTATTGACAAAGTCCTTTTTGCTCCTTCATAGCTCTGACATGATTGTATGCCCAACTCTTAGGTCTGTAGAGATCATTCTGGCACTTACCACTCAAAAGGAATCGTCCTATTGCAGCAGTCCAGCCCAAGTAATTAGTTTTTCCTTCTACTAGGAATATTGCACTTCAATGTAACAATTAATTCATTTGTTTAATAAGTTGTTCATTTGGATTGTTAGGTCCCTCTAGAGGGTTTCATACTGCATGATTACGCTTGCATGGAAACGGAGCCTTACCTCCCCGTCCATGTCCGAGGGTTGCAAACTTATTTCACCATCTAACCACCAGGTAATGTGAAGGGTTTTCCCATGAAATATTGGGTTGAAGTGATTCACAATCTAAATTTGAAACTACTTGGAAAAGGTTTGCAAGGTATTCAATTCAGTATTAAACATGTTTAAAACATTCCCATGTATTGCAGTAAAGAAACAAATGTAATTTTCAGCTGTTCATGATCCATTCAAGCATAGCAGAATTATTTCCTTTTACTGTTTAACACATCAAAACGAATTTGTCCTGCAAAATAAATCAACCACAGATGCAAAAGAAGTTGATGAAGCAATTCACCCCTCCTGGGCTACGTCTGCTGGGTCCAAGGCCCCCAAATAGGTCAGTCCTCGTTTTGATTAAATGCTCAAAATGGAATTACAGCTGAATAGAAGTCTCTACATGTGAAATAGACTGTAAAATCGGATTCAGAACACATGAATCCTTCAGGATTGACTGCTGGATCACCTCCAATGGATACTTGCAACCTGAAACAGTTCTCACAACACTGGGCACTGGTGGCTCCTAGAACTTCCACGGCTCCAAAACCTGTGCAAATGACCTTTGATGGCTGAAAGACCCATGTCAATGGCTTCAGAACATCCAAAATACCCAAAATAATAAAAAAAAATCGTCCAAAACCACCTTTCTTAGCCAAAGTTATGGCCATTTAATGAAAACTGCCAGTTTCCCCTAAAAGGACTGCAGTTAACTTTAGTGGAGCTCCACCAATTATGGCGGGACCGCCAAATTTGGCGCTCCGCCAAAAATTCCGCCAACCATAACTGCGGTTAACTGACCAAAAAATGCGGCATGTGACCACGTGGATGCTAACATCGGATTTCGTGCCCCGACGGTTTGGGGTTATGGCCCACGGTTTCAGGCACACGGTCATATGAAATGGGAGGGCTAGCCCCCCAATTTTTCCCGCCACCTGTAATTTAAATTTTACATAGAAAATTTTCCGCTCATTCTTCAAATGCGCCTCCCGTGGCCTAACTGTAAGGCTTGTGCTTTGTATATGGTGGGTTGGGTGTTCGAATCACCAACCCGCCAAACTTTTAAACTGTGCCCATAATACATACGCCCAACCTTGCTGATGTCAGCTTGGGGCCACGTGGTGGCCTCCGGGCTTGCCACGTTGAGGCCTCTGATTGGCCCGTCCCAACAGAATATTCTATGGAATATTCCAACGAAATATTTCGTGGAATATTTCAACGGAATATTCTTTTTAAATTTTTTTTTTAAAAATTCAAAAATTAAGGGTCATTGGGCGATTTTGTTTTTGCCATAACATTCACATACGGTGACCATTTTTCAAACCGTTTATGGCGTCGGAATTGGGAGGACAAGCTCTATCCAGTCATTCAGGTTTGAGCCAATTTTGAGCACTTTAAATTTTGAGCATTTTTCGACACTTGGGACATTAGCCCCTGATCACGCCTCCCCATTGGGAAGCTTTTGGACCCCAAAAGCCTTCAACTGCCTGTTAAAGAGGTGAGGGGACAACACCCTCACTCTGTCCACCTCCATCCACTTTGCCTTGTTCGGTTTGCTACCTTTGAGACCAACCTGAACATATTCTACATTGCCCCTCCTTGAAGTGCGTGTCCTTCTGTCAAGGATTGTATCTTCTTTAAGCTCATCTAAATATTCTGGCGAGAAATATTCTATAGATGGCAGCTGAACAGTGCTTTCATGATCAGCGATCAAAGGAGGTTCATACAAACGTAAGTTCTCCACATTAACAACAGAATACATTTGCATGTAAGAAGGCAAATCTAATTGAAAAGCATTATTTCCAACCTTCTTGAGGATTTTGAATGGACCATAATGAATAGGATTTAGCCTTTTACCTTCTCCTTGCATCCTTTCCTTACCAATGTATAGCCATACCTCATCCCCTTCTTGAAGCTTGTGATCGACTCTATACTTGTCGTGTCTTTCCTTGTACTTGCCTTGACTTTTCTCAAGTTGTTCTTGAATTTGCTGATGTATTTGCTGAATTCTTTCAATGAATGAACGAGCTTTGTCAACACCAATATGTCCGCCAATGGCGACATCTTTCTCAATAATGAAATCATGAGGCAATTTTGGCAAGTAACCAAAACAAGCTTCAAACGGTGAGGTGTTTGTGGAAGAGTGCTTGGCACGGTCGTAAGCATGATGTATGTAGTGAAAATGTTCATCCCAAAGCTTGGGATGCTTGCTGCAATATCCTCTCAAGAGGTGAACAATGGTTCTATTCACAACTTCAGTTTGTCCATCTGTTTGCAGATGGAAAGCAGTACTTTTCTTCAACTTTGTGTCCATCATCTCCCATAGATTGGACCAAAAATTCCCCACAAATCTGGAATCCCTGTCACTAATAATAGAAGTAGGCAAACCAAAGTGAATCCATACATGATTAAAAAATAATTCAGCAGTTTGTTCAGCACTTATAGTTTTCTTACAAAGCATAAGTATACACATTTTGCTGAAACGATCGACTACTGCATATAAATAATCATGCTGCTTTCTAGATTTTGGCAAACCTCCTGCAAAATCCATAGAGATGCTCTCCCATGGTCTAGACGATACCGGAAAAGGAGTATACAAGCCAAGCTTCCTATTACTAGGCTTGCTGGTAGCACATAATGAACAACCTCTTATGAACCTTGAAACAAAATCTACCATGCGAGGCCAATAGCAATACCTCTGTAGATGTGCAACTGTTTTTCTTACACCAAAATCGCCAGCAATAAGAGAAGAATGAGCTTCTCTTTCAAAGATTCAAAAGCTTTTTGCTACTTGCCTCCCCATTGGAAAGCACGCTTCACACTTGTCACTGCATGCATAGGAGCTGCTATAGAAGAGAAGTTAGAGATGAACTTCCTCCAATATTGAGTTGCACCCAAAAAATTCTTACCTCTGTCAAGGATTTGGGAGTAGGCCACTTCACAATAGCCTCTATTTTAGTAGGATCAATCCTCAATGCACCTCCTCCTACTATGTGTCCCAAATAAACCAAAGAAGTATTTCCAAATTCACACTTTGACATTTTAAGAATTAACTGATTCTTCTTCAACATCAAGTACTTTCCTAACATGCATGATTAAAAACAAAGTAATCAACCCTTCAAGTTAATCACACATACATGTTTCAAATACCAGGAAATCATCATGATCCCTATGCTCATGCATATCATTCTCATGCATGCAGTTCATCTTTCAACTTTCTCTTAAGTACAATCAAAAGTACAATATCCTTGATCACATGTACATGTACTTTCCAAGCTGAAATGAATATAACTTTTGCTGCGATAGAGTGAGTCTCATACTCATTTTTTACCTTCATGGCGAAATTTTTGCAACAACATAAAAAAACATGCATACATCCAAAGTTTGTATGTACAAAAGGAGTATGTCTTACTGTATCAAGAATTTCATCCACTTCTTACCAAGCCACTTCAATGGAGATTTTTGCTGCAACAGCAGTTCTTCATGTGAATCTTCCACATCGATAATGGAATCCATAGATCCACTTGCGCCAATGTTTTTGTCCTCAAGCTGCATGTGCTTTGGACAACTTTTTGGATGCAAGGTCCAACAATGAGAAACATGATGTCCCTTCTTTTGACAAAATTTGCAACTTTCAAGCACTTTCTGAGAAAGTTTTCTTTGCCTCATATGCTTCATGTGTGCTTTCTTTTTCAACCAGCATCTTGAAGCAACATGGTTAAATCCACCACAAAATGTGCAACAAAACTTCCTCGTTTGCTGCATAGAATGTCCATCCTTTTTGTCTTTGAGAAATGATGAACTAGTAGAGGAGACAACTTTCCTTTTCAGACTTTCATCACTATGCTTGTCTTGAAAATTGTTTACATTTGCATGCTCGCCATAAGCGACATGTTTACCCTCTACTTGCTGCAATGATGGATTAAAACAATGGCAATCATTCTTGAAACAGTTTTGGCATATATTCATTTGAGAACTTGGGATAAAGGTTCTTTTAAAATTTGCATCACATGCATTCAAAGATTTGAATTCTTCACCATTAAATTGTTCATATCCAAGACCAACATTCTTGGGTCGCTCCACAACTGAAATAGGATCAACCATGCCTTGTGCATGCTTGCCAAAACCTTTGCCTTCTTGATAGCCCATCTTAAACATTAATTTGGACCCCATACCTCTTGTATGTTTTTCAAAAGAACCAACACACTTTTCAGTTGAGGGAATTGAAGACAAGTTTGAATGATTTACCTTATCCTCATGTATTTTCTTGGACAAAGCTTCTTGAGCTTGAAGGAGTTGTTTCTCCATGTCATGCAGTCTTTGGAGAATTATTTCCTTCTCATCCTTCATCGCCATCAATTGTGCATGAAGCTTAACGCTTTCTCTTTGATCCTCAATGAGAATTTGCACCATGTCCTTCACCTTTAGGAACTCATTCTTCATGTCATCATTGAAGAATTTTGTGAAGGGGAAACCTTCACTTGTGGAAGAAATTGACATTATGTAAATGGTAAATTAAACAAAAGAAACTTCCAAATAAGAGTTCTCAAAGCTTTCAATCAAATGACAAGCTTTAACCAATTGTCAAACAAAAACCCCTTCTTATTCAAGCAACCTGGTAAGCATCAACACTTGCAAGACAGTTAGAAGATCTTTGCACAAAAACAATCAAAAGATAACTACACCAAAGATTGACTGAAAGAGCATTTATCTACTTTGCAATTGTATAACAAGAACATTTTGAAGGCTTCCTAGCTTGTTTCAAGCTCTATCTATAGCTTATTTGACTGCTTTTGATACAAAGAAACAACAGCATAGCTCTGATACCAACTTGATCTGAATTTGAAACTACTTGAAAAAGGTTTGCAAGGTACTCAATTCAGTAATAAACATGTTTAAAACATTCCCATGTCTTGCAGTAAAGAAACAAATGAAGTTTTCAGCTGTTCATGATCCATTCAAGCATAGCAAAAATATTTCCTTTTACTGTTTAACACATTAAAACAAATTTGTTCTGCAAAATAAATCAACCACAGATGCAAAAGAAGTTGATGAAGCAGTTCACCCCTCCTGGGCTACGTCTGCTGGTCCAAGGCTCCCAAATGGGTCAGCCCTCGTTTTGGTTAAATGCTCAAAATGAAATTACAGCTGAATAGTAGTCTCTACAGGTGAAATAGACTGTAAAATCAGATTCAAAACACATGAATCCTTCAGGATTGACTGTTGGTTCACCTCCAATGGATACCTGCAACCTGAAACAGTTCTCACAATACTGGGCCCTAGTGGCTCCTCGAAATTCCATGGCTATAAAACCTATGAAAATGACCTTTGATGGCTGAAATACCTATGCCAATGGCTTCAGAACGTCCAAAATACCCAAAATCAAAAAAAAAAATCGTCCAAAACTGCCTTTCCTAGCCAAAGTTATGGCCATTTAATGAAAACTGCCAGTTTCCCCTAAAAGGACTCCAGCTAACTTTAGTGGAGCTCCGCCAAATCTGGACGCCTGCCAAATTTGGCGCCACCACCAAAAGTCCCGCCAATCATGCCTTAACCGCCGACTAAAACTACGGATGTGAACGGGTTGCAGTTAACATCGGATTATGTGCCAAGACGGTTTGGGGTTATGGCCCACGGTTTCAGGCACATGGTCATATGAAATGGGAGGGTTGGCCCCCCAATTTTTGCCGCCGCCTGTAATTTAAATTTTACATAGAAAATTTTCCTTTCGTTCTTCAAATGTGCCTCCCATGGCCTAACGGTAAGGCTTGTGTTTTGTATATGGTAGGTTGGGTGTTCGAATCACCAACCCGCCAAACTTTTGAACTATGCCCATAACACATACGCCCAACCTTGCTGACGTCAGCTTGCGGCCACGTGGCAGCCTCCGGGCTTGCCACGTGGCGGCCTCTGATTGGCCCGTCCCAACAAAATATTCCATGGAATATTACAACAGAATAGTTCGTGGAATATTCTTTTTTAAATTTTTTTTTGAAAATTCAAAAATTAAGGGTCATTGGGCAATTTTGTTTTTACCATAACTTTCACATACGGCGACCATTATTCGAACCTTTCACTGCGCCTGAATCGGGAGGACGAGCTCTATCCGGTCATTCAGGTTTGAGGCAATTTTGACCACTTTAAATTTTGAGCATTTTTCGACACTTGGGACATGAGCCCCTGATCAGTCATAGAGAGTTATCAGTTTTGTCTTGCTAACTTCTTAAGTTTCTCTTTAGTTATATTACTCTCGGGCTTATATCTTGTTGTATATAAAGATGCTCTAAGGCTATAGTTTTCCTTTTTATTCTGGGCATAGTGGCGTCATTTCCAATTTAAAGGATTCTAGGTCTGTAGCTTGATTTAGGTTTGCAACTTTCCCCTAGTAAAGTAAATCATATTTAATATTATACCAATAGGAAGAAGGTGAATTCACATTCTGAGTTTTATACTTAGATACAAAGCTTTGTTACTATGAACTTTTGTGCCTTATATTTTGAAAGTTACAAGGTTTTCACATTTATGGAAAGGGATTCTACCTTTGCACAATTCAATTCTTTACACAGAGGTCTGTGGTGTTCATTTGAATTGGCTTTCCTTATTTGTTTTTAAAGAGAATTAGTTCTTTACCCGCATTCAATTATTATGGTCTTGAATTTGTTTATATGTTTCATACCATCTTGTTTCAGTATTTGTATCTACAAGAAGTTTTGTGGTTTCTACCCGTGTCCCAACATGAAAAATACTCATTAATTTACTATAAATATCTAATAATTTCACAACAGAGTCTTGTCATATTTTACCTAGATAACTTGTGCTTATTTGGGGTTAAATTTCCTGACTTCGAAATTCAATTGTTTTCTGAATGACATTCTTTAAGAATAAAGCTTGTTTTTTTTTACCTTATTGCTAGCTCTAGTTCTCTCTTTTCCTTAAGAGGCATTTTCTTCTCGATTTCAATTCAGTGTAATTTGGTAGGCTTGATTTTTCATTAGGGTTTAAATTCATGTTCATTGCTTGCATTTAGTTAGCTAACAAATCATTAAAATTGTCATGATCTATATTTTCTTTTCATGTATCTAGGTTGTTTGTAAGGAGTATTTGTTTATTTCTTTTTCCAGAATAGTAACCCTCTCCATTTCAATGTTTCTAAACCCATTCTGATGAGTACTGAGAGTTTCTTGCTTACTGGATTACTACTTTTTGAGGAATTATGTAGATTGTATATCCTTAGGAACTAGATTCTCCTAAAGGATGATTGGTGATCTGTTTGCAGATGTTATTTATTTATTTAGAATTTCCTTGGTTAGACTAATTTTTGTGACATAGCTAGCATGCTGATTGTATACTTTTATTCGTAATAATTAGGCCTTTATTGAATTAGCACATTTAACCTTTTCCAAAAGGATACATGTCTTTAATTCAACAGTAAATTTAACTTTCAGAAGGAAGTAAATACTTATTTGATTTCTATAGCAATTGCTGTCGACTGCTTTTTCCTAGTTTAATAAAAACTTGTTGAATTTCCTCCCAACCTTGAGACCAACTTTCTATCCTAAGTCCCCCCCCCCCCCCCAGTTGTCCCTCACATGCAGGATGTTTCATTTTAAGACTAATAGTCTTAAGATGTGACAACTATCTAGTCTTAACCAGACTTAGCTTTATGAACACATCTGACATATCAACATGATATCCTCAATTTTATTTCTTTTTCTTGACCCTAGGTACGTATATCCTCTTGATCTCCTCCTTGAGAATAAATATTCAAGCAAGTAGTTAGTGATAGGTGCCTACCCTAACTACCTGACATGTGAGAATTACATAATTGTCATAATCAAGATATTCACTTCATACATAGCTTAATAAAAATAATAAATATATAAACTTATAATAATAATATCTAGTTTTTTTAGATGGAGTAATTAAATATGTAAAATTACTAAGGGCACAACAATTGTTCACGCTGCCTAGTATTTTGGAAGGCTTCCTTAGTATTTTGGCCTGGTTTATGTTTTTTATATGATATATAAAGTGCAATAATATTATTTGTTTTAACCTTTGTTATGCTCCACACTATGGTCTTTCTTACTTATACTCCCAAAAAAATTTCCTTTCTGTAGTTGTTTTAAGCTATTTTCAAGAATAGGTTCTAGAAGTGTATATAGAAAATGTAGTTTTCTTTATTATTCTATGAATAAAATGACACATCATTTTCATACAAACGAATGAGACATCATTTTCATACCAAATTATCTTACGAATCGATGAATGGAATTAGTAATGTTAAGATTACATTATTGATCTTTTATAATTCATTGTTTTGTTAATTATTTCTATTTTCAAAGACATTAAAAAAGTACATATATCCCTTATAATAAATTATCCAAAAATAATCATTCCAAATATATCATTATCTATATATATATATATCTATATATATATATATTATATATTTATTATATATATTATTATATATATATATATATATATATAATATTATTTTAATATTTATATTCTAAATTAAAATAATAAAAATGTTAGATCTTAGATTTGTGATCTATATTGCAAATAAGAATCTATTTTTGATTAATCACATCATCAAAGATTTGGTTCATCCTCAGACAAGGTTGAAAAATCAATCAATCCTCAAAGAATAAATAAACAAGATGCATAAAGGAAATTAGTATAGGAAATTATTTGGAATAAGTATATATTTTTTTTATTAATTAATTAAAAAATTATAATTATATTAAGAATTTAAGTTTAAAATTAAGAAAAAATAATAATTAAAAAATAAATAAATATTAAAAAGGGGGAGTAGGGGTGGATCACGAAGAGAGAGTTGAAATATAGCTCTTACTTAACCACTAACCATCATCCTTGTTGATTTTGATTGCATGCTTTTCAATCTCAATAACGTCTCTTATCTTCCTATTGTGTAAGTCATCAAACTTAGCAATGACTTTGGAATCGTTAATGCAGCCATGGTACTTGGATTTTCCCCTAATGAGCGAGAATGGTTGTACCTAATATATGTTGGATTCTTTCGTTAATGGAGCAACCAATTTCTCCAATGTAGAGAATCCCACACGAACAAGAGATCCAGTAGACCCCTTTCATGTCTTTATGATCTACAAGATTCTTAACGGATTGAAAACATTTTCTAATAGTATCAAGGGGTTTTAACTCCTTAATATAGAATTGTTGTAATCTTGGAAATTTCTTCAATGCTTTATCACTCTTAACAAATATCTAGACTTAAAAATGTTTTAGTAGAATAATAAAAAATGTATGAATTTAAAAAATATAAATTAATTTAATTCTATTTATGAAAATTAGTTTGTTGTCAATTTAAAGGCAAATCGTTAAAATTATTTAAATCAGAATTATTTAAAAATTATATCTTGCTACCCTTTATTTATATATATATCCAATTGTACAAGTAAAATTTAAATTGTTATGAATCTTTAAAGATTTACAAGAAAATGCGTTTAAAACTCATATCGTGATAATAATGAGATATAGAAATGTATTACTTTCGTCTAATATAATTTTAAAACTTTCTAATCACAATATATGGCCTAAAATCGGCTTTAAGTCCGTATTAAATAATAAGTAAGAATTTTAAGAATGTGTTAAAAGGTCAACAAGGAAGGTGGATACTTAAAATGAAATGCCATTTTATCAAAAATTAATAAGACATAAACAACAAAGATAACCAGTAACTACAAGTTAAAAGATTATGTAGAAAGCTCGACCAGAAATGTTGATATTGGGAATGAAATTCGATTTTATTAAAAAATTAAATAAGATAAGCTATAAATAACTAAAATGGGTAGCGCGTTGGAAAGATTGTATTTTCAAGTGAATACATTGTTTATAGATACTAGGGAAGATTGCATTATCATTTGAATATATGGTCGAGATATATTCTTGGTTAAGAATATAATTGAAATTCTTCAATCTAAACTAGATTATTACATTTTTTATATTTCTATTTAACTTAAAAATTCAAGAATTTTCTTGACATTTATGGAATATGTTTAGCTATAGTCATATGCAATGTAGGAGGCTTGTTCACAAAGTTGTGGAATTTGAATTTTGAATTGAAGACTTATCACGTGACTCCTTCCAATATGTTGTTTATTTCCTGTGCATGCTCTGTCTTTCTTCTTGATTTCTTTTCTTCATTTTTTGGAACTATAATACTTTTGGTTTGGAAAACTATGAGGTTTTGGTCAAAAGAAATGAAACCATAGTGTCATTATTATATAATTTTATACTATCCATTATTATAATTTTTGTATCTAAGGTTTGGATTAGAATAGAGTTTCATTTATAATTAGCAAGGCAAACACATAACTAGGCTTGTCTTTAAGTTTAGTGAAACAACCTCCCATCTTCTTCTTGAAGTCTATACCCTTCAACAACACCACTATCTTCTCTATTGTTTGTTGGACTTAAATTTTAGTCTAGGTTAATGGAACTTAATTCAACAATAGGACATGGATTAAATAACCAACCCATTGAAATATATTTTCATTTTAAATACTCCATACAAAAATAAGAGATGCATAACACAAAATATTGGTTGTAAGTAAGTTTTCCGCTATATTTTGTTTAGGAATATTCCAAAGTGGAATTAAATCAACATACAAATTTAAATGGTGTTACTTACCCTATTATTTACGAGATTGGTTCGATATATATTTTGAAGGATTTCCAAATGTTAAAAGACATAGAGCCATAGTATTGTACTGATGAGTCTTTTTGTGCCATGTTGTCTTGTTGGAAATTGTAGATCCTTAGTTTATCAGGGTTCATTTATGTATTTAATCATTTTAGTGATGGTAAGATTACCAAACATATTAACCTCACTAAATATAGTTATAACTATAATTCTTTAGTGAATCTCGAACTAAGTGGTTGGGACAATAGCTATCAAAAAATTGCTAGAATTTACATTAGTGAATCTAGATTTCGATTAGTAATAGATTGGAGCTCTATCATCCTCTAAAAATTAAGTATCTTTAGATTGGAAGCTCACTAGGGAATCTGGGATTAGGTTGATGAATTAATGCAATGAGAGATGATCGAACGAGAGAGTGGTACTTGCAATCATTATGTATCTCATCTCAAGATACCCTAATGTACGTAGTGTGGGATATCATGAATGTATATGACATTTTAATTCTCCCTAATATGTGTTTATTTTTGGATGAATTTGGTATAGGAGAATTTGACCTAATTTTACCTGCCCTTTTTTTATATGAAAAATATCTCCTTTTAGAATATATGTTGAGTCATGGGAATATATTAGCTAGCTAAAGTATCCCTAAAGGACAAATGTAAATAAGTGAGTATAATATGGCACCCAATCTTCTAGAATAGGGGACACCTATAGGAATCTTCGAGAGATATTGGTTACAACTCCATTTTGTCTCATGCAGATATTTTGTCTAGATATGATGCAGGTGGATCTTCAGACAGTGGCATGGAAAAAGCTGAAAATTCAAAGTGGTGGAAAGGCGATGAACTTGACATCAAATCGAGGTGCTCATTGCCCTGATTCCAACGATGCAAATGACACTCCAATCCGAGTCTGGATGAAGCAGTTAGAAGCAAACAAAGTTCGGTTGACTTTTTACTAACTGGGAAGGCTTAAGGAGGCCACAATTTGGACAAAACTCAGCCATCGGATTCTAGCCAACCTGGGCTAGATTCCTGGCGAATTTGTGGCCCAATTAATTTGTCCCCTTCAGCCTAAAATCAAAATATTTCAAATTAGCATTATTATATATATATGGTGGAGGTGGTGGGCCACCACCCTCACCACCCCACACCCATATACCAAACAAAGAAAATGATTAAGGTGAAGCTGGCGGGAGTTGAACCCACTTGGTCACGTGGGTCGGCCCCCATCGAGTAGCCTCATATGAAGTACCAACTACCCCTTCAAACATTTACACCACCAAAATTAACATGCCACATGCACCCTCCATTTAATACAATGGGTATACGTAACCTCCGGCGGTAATTCTAACATGGCCACCCAAATTTCTGAGGGCCCCAACCTTAAATGCAAAAAAATAAATGTATCATGTGGGTTAATGTGTGAGTGGCGGGATTTGATCACTCGACCCCTCCTCAACTATTTGCGGAAGTTACCAACATGCCGAACAGTCATCCTTTGGATTATCCGCCCAATAAAACGTATATATACCCAGTTTTATGAGTGTGGAGGAAGATGGAGGAACTAGGAGCGGGCATGCAATTCGAGACAGAGGAAGGCAGTGCATGCAGTTCAAGGCAGCATTTTGCAGGATGGTCGAATTTTCACTTTGTCAGATTTTGACAAATTTTATATGGTTTCAAGACTTCTTGATGCCACAGACGCAATGGTGATGTCGATTTCTCCATCAAAGTTCTGAATTTTTTGACCATTTTTCAATATGTAGGTGGAGTCATGATTGCTATAGAAATAGGGAGTGGAACCATGATCCTTGCAATTTTCCTCAGGAGGTAATTTTTCTCCCTGTCATAATATAGTCAAGTTTACAGTCGCTTTTCATGGTTTTCCATAGGGATTGCAATGGTGAGGTCAGATTCACCTTTTGAGTTGCAGATTTCCATTCCATCAATGGAGCAGAATCTTTAAGGAATGTAGGGGAATCTAAAAGATTCCTTTAGCCCCAGATTCCCAATTTCTTAGAATTTAGATTTTGAATAGTCGATTTTTCACTATTCGACTCCACAAATTTAATGGTGTGTTCATATTTTTCATTCGCTCATTTCATTTTCCAGCCACTTTTCTAAGTGGAATGCAGGTGTTAACATTCATGTGTGAGCAACCATTTCCATGTGTTTGATGCCGTGAGATCGATGGTCTAAGAAGCTTCAGTAGTTTGACATCCACTTCTTCAAACGGCCCTTGGTTGTGAGGTATATGCAATGTGTTCAGTACTTCTTTTCCTATGCATTTTGTTGCATAGATCCCTATTGACGCTTGATGTGGGATCTTGTTTATTAATTGTTTTCATGATTCCTGCTTGACGTGACACGGAATCATCTATCTGATGTACTTGTTGTCATGATTTTTCATGTTGTGTTTTCAGATCCCTTGTTGTATGTTGATGGGATACTCATATTGTCATCATGTTTGTTTGCATTGAGATCCCTTTATGCCATGTTGGTGGGATGATCATCATACATGAGTTTATGTCATACTGATAGGAGTCCTTTTGATGGAGAGTTCCTGTAGTGGAACATCTCTTGGTGCCACTCCTGCATGAAGGCATTTTCCTTGTATGATAGCGACATCATCTCTATGTACATCATCACTATTGAAAACACTTAATGCAGCAGCCTACACCACCTTGGCATCGGGGCCCGAAGACATATTCCCTCCTGGACAAAATCCATTATCAACGGCTTATGTTTTCATGTGTTGATGATTGACATGATCCTCTTCTTTACAACATGCAGATGTATTCATTTATGTTCTCTTAAAAATGCTATTTAACACATCACCAAAGTAAAAGGTCTTGGAAGGGTCCTTCTTGACACCTAGACCGGGATAAAGTGGTATCAGAGCAGTCTTTGCATTGATGTGAATTGCAGTGTGAACAAGCAGTGACAAAGGATGAAAAAGAGATGTATGAAATCATGCTCAAAATTTACAAAAGAGTGGAAATCATGTATGAAACTCTACAAAAAGAGGCAGAGGAAATTGCAAGCCACGAAAGAGGCCCTAGAAGAACTGAAGCAAAACAAAAAGAATCTTCAAATAGACAATGTTGAATTGAAGATGCATCTACATGAAGAGAAAGAGGAGAAACATAGTTTGCTACGACAACTACAAGTAGGGAATGAGGCCTTGGAAAGGCTATAGCATGACCCATGAAAGGTAAAAATTAGTTCTCCAAATTCATGTATATTTCTGATGATGATTTCGCTGTTTTTGAAAATCACACCACAGGAACTGGCTCCAAACTATTGAAGAAAATTTGGCATGAAGGGAAAGGCTTGGGCATTAATGGCCAAGGCATTGTTAACCCCATCAAAGTAGAGGAATTACCTTGTCAAGTAGGACTTGGGTATGTCAGAAGGGAAGTTGGGGAATGCACTGAAACAACTAGTGAATCACCAACAATATATGATTAGAAGCCCTCATTAGTTCTTTCCAAATCAATAAAGGAGGTGAAATATGTCGATTTCATTTCGGTTTTGTCATCACATAGTATGATTTCTATTGATTATTTGTAGATCGCAATTACAGGGACAAACATGAGGCTCGTTACCAGGACGAGGCACAAGGAAGAAGAAAAACTTGGTGTTAATAAACAAGGCATAACTCAACCTTTGGAGGTTATGCAGAGACCTCAATCTGCAGGCTCGAGATACACTAAAGTAGAATGCTCAAAGGCATCAGATTCTTCCGAGAGATCGTTGAAGTCATTGAGGAAAGAGAATGGTGGGAAAACATCCCCACCATCCCATGGTAGTTTCCATTGCAGGGAGAGAGCTGAGGCAAGCTCTCATCACCATACTTACACTAGAGACAACAAGGAAAGGTATAAACACTTTTGACATGCGAATGTTCGTTACGATTATGGTCATGTTGTTAATGATGAACATAAAACATGGCATCGAAAAAGATGTACCTTTTGTGGATTACATAACCATACATTTTCTAAGTGTTGGAAGAGAATGGCAGCACACAAAAGGATGAGGCGTGAAAGACCCTCTCAACAGCATGTAAAGAAACATGTTAAGCAGATCTGGAGGAAGAAGATGAATTGCAGTTATTGTGATACAAGTGGCCATCAAAGAGCCACTTGTGGGAATCTCCATCTAGAGTAGCACCTTAATGACATATTGTCAGTGCATGAACCTAACGAAGCAGTTAATCGACCATTGCATGCACCACAAGGAGGTGACCTATTCACCTTGATAAGTGAGAAATGTTTTCTAGACATGTTGTCATTTCATGGTCGTGCTTTACATGGTAAGTTCCTTAGACAAAACACCAAAGGACATTGCTCACAAACAGATCATAGGTCAATATACTAGTATTCTTAACATGGTTAAAACCCTGAAAGAGGGAAACAATCCACGACCTAAGCCGACATAGCCACTTCAAGCAATTTATTAATAAAAGAATGAAAAATTACACAAGCTTCTCTCATGAACAGTTACCCTACAAATGACCCTCCATGCTATTTAAATAGAGATCTTGGACTAATCAGGTGTTAAGCCATAGATCAAGTGTTGGTAATACTAAGGAGAGAATGAACCGCCGGATCACTACATATCGTGACCATTAAATTGTAAGTTAAAAAAGTACATAATAAAGAAACACGCTTTACCTAACTCTACATTAGACCAAGTTATACTTAATTATTTCTTTTGTGTTGGAATATCCTAACATCCCCCCTTAAGAACAACTTGGGATACGATTAAGGGATGTAAAAATATGACACAATAGGAGAAGGAAGGAGGCATTACATCCTATCCCCCGTCGTGAATGAGCTTTATGATGAAGTGCATGTGCAATTCAATGTGTTTTCTACATTAATGTTGGACTAGATCTTTGCGTAGTTGAATAACACTTTGATTATGATACCAAAGTGTAGTCGGATGCTGCTGCTGAAAGCCAAACTCTGATAGGATCTGATGAAGCTACAGGGATTCCTTACTAGCTTCTATGGCACCACAATACTCTACTTCTATTGAAGAAAGAGAAATGACACTTTGTTTCTTGCAAGCTCGTGCAATAGGTCCTAAACCAAGAGTGAACACATAACATCCAGTAGACTTCCAATCATCAGGGTCACCAGCCCAATCAAAATCAGTGAAACCAACCAATAGAGGAGATGCTTCTGCACTGTAATGAATCCCAAAATGAACTATACCTTGAACATAACAATGTATTCTTTTAGCTGATTTCTAATGACTTTCATGTGGGTTTTTCATAAACCGAGTAGCAAGGACAATAGCAAAGGAAAGCTTAGGATGAGTATGGGCCACATACAAAATTTTTCCTACAAGTTGACGGCATAAGGTAGCATCAACTTCAAGGGAAGTAAAAGTGACTGGAAGTTTGGCTCTAGACTAAAAGGGAGAAAGGACTGGCTTACAGTCTTCCATGTGAAAATGTCGTAGAAGATCACATGCATTCTTGGACTGGGAAAGGGAAATACCTTCCTTGGATTGTAAGACTTGATGACCAAGAAAATGATGCTAGTGTCCTAAGTATATCATTTCAAACTTCTTTTTGAGGTTGGAATTCACATGGTTTATAAGGTTGGGATCACTACCAGTAAGGATAAGATCATCAACATAAAGAACAAGAATGATAAGAGATTTGCCCACTTTCTTGGTGTAGAGAGTATTGTCAGAATGACAGCTGGAAAATCTAGTTTCTAAAAGAAAGTTATCCATTTTGGCATACCAAGCCCGAAGGGTTTGCTTGAGACCGTAAAGGGATTTCTTAAGTTGACATACAAGGCTAGAGTCTATTTGTATAAATATAGTAGGTTGTTCCATATAGATTTCTTCATGCAAGTCCCCATGCAAGAAGGCAGATTTAACATCCATCTAATGGACTTCCCATTTGAAAGAGGCAACAAGGGAAAGAACAAGGTGGATAGAGATCATTTTGGCAATAGGGGAGAAGGTTTTAGTATAGTCAATGCCTTCAACTTGTGAAAAGCCCTTAGCAAGAAGAAAAGCTTTATGTTTATCAACTTTTCCATTTGGTCCATACTTGGTTCTATAAACCCATTTGCATCTAAGAAGTTTTCGTCCCTTTGGAAGGGGAACAACATCCCATGTATCATTTGCCAATAATGAACGATATTATTCATTCATAGTTGCATCCCAATCTGGATGGCCTAAAGCTTCTACAAAGGTGTCAAGATCATAATTAACTGAAGCCTGAGCCAATAAAGAAGAGGCTCTATCGAATTGAGAATGAGTATGTCACTGATCTATAGGATCACTGGAAAGAGCACCTGCTACATCCCGAGTAGCATGGACCCATTTTGGAAGCTGAGGAGTAGAAGGAGAATTCTGAGAAGGTGGGGGAGGGTTTTCATCCTCGTTGTCATCACCTGAAGAAGAAATATTTTTAGAAATGGAAGGGATAGAAAGAGGTGGCACATCCGCCGAACTAGGCTCGTAGGCTGATATATTTTCAACAAACTTGACATCTCTTCTAATGATAACATTTTTGGAATTAAGTGGAATAAGTTTGTATCCTTTGACGTTTTTAGAATATCCAACAAAAATACATTTTTGACTCTTAGGTTCTAAG
>APFE031172771.1:13043-50619 GCA_000404065.3 Pinus taeda
TATCTTAGAAACAAACAAGTAAAGTCTACTTTCGTTTTCCTTTATGAAAATAGACAAGAGGGGAACCAAGGAGACCAACCTTAGTCTTGTGCTTGATTTCCTCTCCTTCGTGATAGAGCTTTTTCGCTTCTTCTTCGTTTGCCCAGCTTCAAAGAGCACCTATGGAATCACAGCAACATACTACTATTGAAGAACAAAGATCTATATTCATAAATAACACAGGACCAGATGTATGTTAACCATACAAATTCATATATAAGTAAACATACAAGAACATGGAGGAAAATTTGAATAGCTTTATTAAGATGAAAAGTAGCAAGAGGATTACAACCATATGTTTTGACCCAATATCATCCTCCAGCTAGAAAGCCCTTCTTCACCTCAAGTAAAGCTTAGATCACCCAACACTATGAATGTACACTAGAAAACCAACAACACTTCTCTATAAGATACAAAATTCTAGCCTCTGGATCTCTGTGATGAGGGATCCATATATAGATGATTATAGGGAGTGATTCATCTTTTGGGGTCTTGATTAGTGTCCTCTCTATGATATTTCCTGCTTCCACTTGGAGAATGGTGATCTCTTACTCATCCTTGGTTGAAAACAGAGAGGAAAGTGTCAGAGGGGAAGCTTCTGGAAGATTCATGATCTTCCACCTCACATTTTGTCCCTGCCATTTGTCCATTCCTGAACATCGCACCCTACAAAGGAGCCATTCAGTATGCATCACACCCTATACACTAGGAAGGTGATATGCATCATAACCTCTGCACTGGGTTTTCAGTATGGTCCAATTTTGACCATTTATGAGCAGTTTTTAGTAGAGAACTTCTGGGAGATGATGTAATCAGCTGACCTTTTTCCTTTAGGCATTGAAGCAACACTTTTAGGGACTTAGGAGCCCTTAGTTTATGGACATTTATTATTGGGTTTGAAGTTCCCAAAAACGTCTATAACAGTTGCCCCCTAAAGCATGAGGTTGTTAATCTTTTTGATGTCGGGTGAAATGCTTTACTATGAGGATCCGAAGTTTTTTCGAGCTGGGAGGCTACCTGTAATAAGATACAATACAATACATTATTTTGATAGCCATTTTTCATGATCTAGCTTAGGCAGGCATTCCCATGCTCAGCTTTATAAATTCATTTTCATGTACATAGGATAGACAATCGTCTGTGTGGCAGACTGATGATTTGGACTCATCATCCTTTGATTTGGATGATCATCTGTTCGGCAATGATATACATTTGATGTCTTTATATTCCTGAATATATCGCAGCCCGGATGGATGAAACTAGATCCGGGGTCTTCAAAACTCATTCAAGCTTCACTCGGAGTACAAGTCGATCCATGTGAAAAATGATCTGGAGTCGAACATGGAAAGACATCGCCTAATTACCAGCCAATGATGTAAGCTGTTAACAAGCACGAGAGGAATCACCAATAATGATAATGACCCTCAAGGTACTATAGTAAAATTCACGTGGTGTGAAAAAGGACTTGGTGTTGAACACCACTTAAAATCTCTCGATCGAAGGCCATTGATGTAAACCTGTCACCGAAAGTGAGAAACTTGCCACTGAGGCATGCAAGCTTCAAAGTACTGAAAGGGTTTTTCCTAAGTCAACTTCTTGGATAATGAGCTGATGTCGACAAGAAGTGACCTATCGCAGGAGGGCCTTAATGAATCCCACATCAATGACATGGAACGAAGCAAATGATTTTGGAGGTGAAAATAATCTGACGATACAGGGTTCAGGGTGGCGGTCATGAAGGAATGGAGCATGAATGTATTGCAGTGGGTGAGACACAGGCGAATTGTCTGAATGACTTTTCTTGAACATACTGGCGACACTGACGATGGATTGGTACCGTTAACCCCAAAGATCGATGGTGTGATGGACCAATGGTGATGACCAGTGAATGGAACAACCCAACCTGGCATGGATGCGGAAGCAAAGTGTCATGTTCAAGAGCGACTTACTACCAATAAATCTTTTTCAAGTTTTCTTCCCAATTTTCCAAAGTCATTGCGGACCAGTAGCTCTTTATTTTTGTCAAGCTTGAGGAGGATAACATATGATTGTTCTATAATTTTCCCTTCGGGCCAACCTGTCGCTATATTTTAGCGAGCCTAGTGACATTGAAACTTGTTCTCGTCCATTTGGGCAAGTTTGTCGCTATTCGGTTTTAACAATTTTAATGACAAAGATAACTCGGTCCCTTTCAATTTTAGAGAGTCTGAAAGGAACTGAAAGGATAGAGAGTCTGAAAGGAACTGAAAGGAGACTCCAATGGTTCTTTTCTGTCATGTAATCCCTTAGGTCCGAAAAAGAGTAAAATAATACACAAGGGATGAATTTTCGATAGTCTTAATGAGCCGAACAAGACAAGCACTCGATCTTTTTGTGTAAAAATCCCTCTAGTCCAAAAAGATTAAAATCTAGAGGAGGCATAGCACTTCCGATGACTTCTAACGAGCCGGAGAGGCCAATCACTCAGAATTTTTTTCATATTTTACGAGTCAGTTGAAAAGAGCTTAAAGGAGACTCGTTTTAGAGGAACGAGTGATGGTTTCGGGTAGGAGCTGATTCCAGGTAAGGTTTGGAATTCTCCAATCATGGCAGTGTCACAAGGATGGCTAATAGAATTACTCTTCATAGGTGTTCCTCGAAGGGGTAAACAATCATATGGGGGTGAATGATTGGCTAAAAACATAGTGGAGGTGATGACGAGGACATGACCAAGGCTCAAAAGCTGGCGATAAGGCATTCACAATGGTTATTTACCGGTTCATTTTTTAATGAGCTTAAATGTTGGGGGAAACATTTTCTCATGACTTATGTTTATTTTTTAATGAGCCTGAACTATGCGCTAAAATTTCTCATGGGGGGTTTACTTTTTAACGAGCTTGAACCCTGCAGTAACACTGCTCGCCAGTCATATGATAAGGATGTCTCATTCAAGATGCTATTTTGAAGGGGCTTACATCTTGTAAAGCTTTTCCCTAAATCATTTCTTTATGCAAGCTAGGAAATGACTAGCCTTATAGGTTTAAAGGGTTAGAGGTCCTACAAATTTAAAAAATAAATAGTCGCTCTTCGCTTGCATGTGGAAAGGTTTGCATGCCCCCAGGGGAGTGATCCAAATGCATGCCACTCAGCATAACCTTAACGAAGGTATATTATTCCAGCCTAATCCCATTCCTGTGAGGACGGGTGTGTCAGACTAGTCATATATCCCCCACGAAAACCCACCCTATACCTAAGGCTTTCCTGCCGAAACAGACCAGGGTGCATGCCCCCTGGGTTTCAGTCACATCCTCCTGAATCACTCGAGCTCATCAGGTGGATGGATTGGAGATCGATGAGACATTCCTTGTGTGAAGAGACCATTTAGGGATGGCACTTGACTATTCGCAATGTGTGAACCAGGGAACGACATTTGGTCTACGAGCTTGACCATTCTGCCTTCGTGCGGAAAACACATTATTCTAAAGAGTGAGGAGACGATGGCTCCCATGCAATAAATATAGTCGCGTCCAAGGAGGAGATTATAATCCAAGGGTCCTTGAACTACCATTACATTCATGTGAACAATTTTCCTTCTTAAAGTAATGGGCACATATGGAAGGATCCCTAAAGGTCGATTGGTTCCTTTGTCGAAGCCTGTTATATTTCTCATTTCAGGCAAAAGCGATGGCGAACCAAGTGCTTTCCAAGTAGTTGAGGAAAGGGTACTCACAAAAGTCCCTTCATCGATGATGGTATCAGCCATGACCATTTTGTAAGCTTTTACAATGATTCTGAATGGTACACTAGCTGGTAAATGGGGTTTGCCTAGTAGATTCCAATCGAAGGAAACGACTAGGTTACTTGGTGGTGGGACTGAATAGATGGCCGGATATGACTCTGATGAACTTCCTTCCTATGATAAAGGAACGGGAGGATTGCCCCCAAGTTCATCGGAGTCTATGTTGATGAAAAGAATTTGAACGGTGTCGTTCTCTTTCTCTTCAGTGACGGTATCATTCAAAGATGAACACTCTGAAGGCAAGACTGGGTCAACTGTCATCTCGACCTTTTGACTTTCATCTGGTATGGATTCAGAGGGTTAATTTTCAATGATAGACACTTTGTCTTACCACAATGATTGGCCAACCAGATTTTCAACCAGTGGAGGACTTGGCAAGAGTCTTTTATGTCCAGGAGGAAGCCGTAGCGATGAAGCAGGATGGTCATCCAAAACTCTTTTAGCCTCGTCAAGGAAGGGACAATGGTGGATGGCGTGATTTCCTTCACACAATTTACAAGGAAATCTGGGATTCCTTTCTGTCCAAGTGCTTCACTTTCACTGGTTGATGGTGTACATTCAACATGATCATCAGAGGCTAATGGCACCGGGTTGTGCAAACAAAGAGACTAGTCCCTTAAGATCTGAGGGATGCAGGGACAATCTCCGTGATAGTGGTCTCCATTGCAAATGACACAAGGAGATTTAGGTTTCGACGATGTGGTGTGAGGATTTTCACTAGATGACAGTTGGTTGCCCCCTTTCGATTTTGGTTCCTTATTCTTCTTTTCCTTTTTCTCTTTCTACTTCTTCTTCTTCTCAATTACTTGATTTTTAGCTTTATCAGCTTTATCAAGCGAATAGGAAAGAGGAGAGGGAGAATGAGACAAAGTGGAAGGTTGGGAGGCAACTCTAGTGTCATCTAGTTGCTAACTTGACTGTTCAGGAATTACGGGATTCTGAACGATAAAGGTAGAGAAGAGTTAGATAAGAAAACCAATTATCAACCCTCGCAGTGACAAAGTGGCCATATGGGGTGCACCAACATCTCCCCAAGAGGAGAAGGGACTAGGATTTCCTCCAAGGGGAAATCCTTGGTTCGTAGACTCCATTTTCTCAACCTAAAGACCAATGAGGGAATTTTTGATGTTATTCCGATTAAAGTAAATTTTAAGCGCTTTGACACAACTTGTTTTTTCAATTTTAAAGAGTCGAGAAAAAACAAAAGATGACTCTAGTCGCCTTCGATTTTTATTGAGCCTAAAGTGACAAGTGCTTAGAGGACCTTTTCCTTTAAGGAGTCTGAAAAGGAGCAAAATGGACTTCTCTGGAGATCTAGGCACAGGAGATTACCAAACCAATCACAAAACTGCAGAATACTTTTTACAGTACGACAATCAATCTTCCTGAATTCTTTGTTCAGTGCATTGGGATTGATAGGGCGGCAGACATGGCTTCCTAAGGATAAAGGATGCAGCCTATTGTGGTCTCCCAAAATATACTCGATGGTACGTGGGAGCATAAGTCCATACTGGCACTTTTCATCTTACAGTGGAGGAATCACCCAACCAACAATGAAAACAATAGTTACCAGGTTTTACGATGCTAAAATACGTCTCTAGCCTAGACCTCTAGATTTTGTGCGTTAGGTTCCAAAGCGTTGTTAGATTCATTAAATTTATTTTAAGTTGATCTTGCTTAAAAATTTGTCTTTTAGGATCACCGTGTGATGTGTATACAATTCCTAAAATGCATTCTAAGATGATAAACAAATGTTTAATCTTCTTTTGACAATGAAAATCCTAGATACTAAGGAAAGAAAGTTAAGAATCTTTCTGCAAAGAGCACAGAGCACACATTAAATGCACTGTCCTAAATCAAACCAAGCAGTCAAAATGCAAATGCACATGCATGTATTTGTTTTCAACCTTCTTAATGTATGAATGATGATAAGAAAGCTATGTGCAAATCTGAATTACTTTCAAAGTGACAATACTCAACGAATTTCTTTTCAAAATGAAGTGAAGGTAAGAGAGACACTTTGCAATTTCGAAATGAAAATTGCTTTTAGACACTTTAAAAAACTACTAATTCAAATCATATGAAATAGTAACTATATAATTGACTACCAAGAACAATGGGATTGTCTTCTAAAACTAAAAACGACAGCTACGACACTTTCAGATCAAGAAATGACAGTTCGAATATGCTACTTTTTTGCAAAAGAGAACTGAAAATGGCGCACAATACATAAAAACACTTATAGTTCTTTGCACTAAGGAGGCACAATAATGTAGGAGAAGGGGTTTTTCACAGAAATACACTGACCACAGGCAGCAAAACTCCTGAATAGGACTGAAAACAGTGAGAAAAAACCACCGTCTGAAGGTAAAGATAACCTTCCCTAATCATCGCACCTGTCACACTGTGAATTCAGTATGCAGCGCACCTACTCCATTAGGGAAGTGCGATGCATATAGAATGCCTTGAAGGCAGGGTGTGATGGTACCAGTGTGAGACTTTAAACAAGTTTTTACTCACAATTTAAAATTCAGTTCAGGGATTTAAGCTGAGTAAGTGATGTTCAGTATATATAAAACATAGGGGTGATCTAAGGAGGTTACTAGAGCCACCACTTAGGGAAATTAGACTGTTTGCAGATCGATTGTTTAATTCATAGAAAAAACTTGGAGATAGACTCAAGCAACATTGATCTACTTTGCATTTGTATGACAAATGCATTTTGAAGGCTAGATGGCTTGGCTTCAGGCTCCGTCTGTAAGTTTATAAAATAAACAAAGATAGGCTAAATAACAATCTAGTCTCTCCCCAGTGGATTCGCCATTTTGTTACCGAAAATAGTGTCCACTCGGATGCTGCTATTCCCACTAAGACTAGTAGCTAACTTAGAAACAAACAAGTAAAGCCTACTTTCGTTTTCCTTTATGAAAATAGACAAGAGGGCAACCAAGGAGACCAACCTTAGTCTTGTGCTTGATTTCCACTCCTTCCTGATGGAGCTTTTCCACTTCTTCTTCATCTGCCCAGCTTCAAAGAGCACCTGTGGAATCACAGTAACATACTACTACTGAAGAACAAAGATCTATATTCATAAATAACACAAGACCAGGTGTGTGTTAACCATACAAATGCATATATAAGTAAACATACAAGAACATGGAGGAAAACTTGAATAGCTTTATTAAGATGAAAAATAGCAAGAGGATTATAACCATATGTTCTGACCCAACATCATCCTCCAGCTAGAAAACCCTTCTTCACCTCAAGTAAAGCTTAGATCAACCAACACTATGAATGTACACCACAAAACAAACAACACTTCTCTATAAGGTACAAAATTCCAGCCTCTCGATCTCTGTCATGAGGGATCCATATATAGATGATTATAGGAAGGTGAGGCATCTTCTAGGGTCTTGATTAGTGTCCTCTCTCTGATAGTTCCTGCTTCCACTTGGAGAATGATGATCTCTTACTCATCCCTTGTCAAAAACAGAGAGGCAAGTGTGAATGGGGAAGCTTCTGGAAGATTCCATGATCTTCCACCTCGCATTTTGTCCCTGCCATTTGTCCATTCCTGACCATCACACCCTACAGAGGAGCCATTCAGTATGCATCGCACCCTATACACTGGGAAGGTGATATGCATCACACCCTCTGCACTGGGTTTTTAGTATGGTCTAGTTTTAACCATTTATGAGCAGTTGTTAGTGGAGAACTTCTGGGAGATGATGAAATCAGCTGACCTTGTTCTTTTAGGTAGTGAAGCAATACTTTTAGGGACTTAGGAGCCCTCAATTTATGGACATTTATGATTGGGGTTGAAGTGCCCAAAAACGTCTATAACACCTACCCCCGTCGAGGATTGGGATCTAGAATCAGCTGAGATAAGACCTCTAAATCAAGAAGATAGCCACGCTCCAAATCCAATAGAATGTGCAGAAGCAACATTGAGTAATATGATGCAATATAATTATTTTTTCACTTGCACACTCTAGCAACAGAATGGAAAATTGATGGTTTACAGTTCTGCATGTCCTGTAAACAAAGCTTATGCTCAATGAAACACGGTTTTGTGCACAATTTTGTGTGCACTCCACACAACTTTTACTCAATTGACTAGTGATATGTATTGTTTATCACTAAAATATTATGAGTAATATTAGTAATAAAAGTGTGTGGAGTCTAGCCCAGAGTGTGTGTGGAGGAGGTGTGCCTAGATATAGCATGTGTGGAATACGTTTTTCATACTTCATTGTGCAAATCAAGCATGGGATGAGACATAAATGTGAGAAAAATGCAGACCCACCTTAAGTAGTTGTAGAAAGAAGGAGATACACATTATTTATGACTAAAATATTAGCAACAATATCATAAAATTCCAATGTTTTCTTTCGTATTATTGCGATAAAAAAATATGCATTGTTTAATACTAAAACATTAGCCATAAAGTCCTTTAGTGCAAACTGCAACTATGCACACATTGAAATCTTCCTCTAGGCAATGGACTTCATCCCCACTTCTGCATATATGCCTAATTTCAAATATATTCGGAAATACGAACACACACATTATTTACAATTAAAATATTATCAATAATATGTTCTCATCATCATATTTCCTCAATAACAATTGTTTCTTGTTCATATAGAACATCAAATCAAATATCATTTCAAATCATATGTAATCATATGAATCATAAAAGGATACCATAATCATCCTCCCTCTCATGGAGGGGCCAACTGTAAGTCTAATCTTGTTTTTAATATTGTATTGTCTCAATATATGAGAGTACCTTGGTCCCAACCATAGATATGGAGCTTACCTCCAATTGGATCATCACAATGTATTCATGGTATCCTTGTCATCTTCAGATCATGCTCAAACAACTCTTCTAAGGAGCTTTTATATCTTGCCTCATAGCTAGCTATTCTAGCAACATCATGATAATCCTTGGTCATGCTATTGACCTCTCATCTAATATATCACAGTAGATCTCATGCTAAAGTAGCATTCGAATGTCCATATCAACAATAATCTCAAGTATTAGCAATACATCTTTGTAGGTATATATCATAGGAGAAATATCACATTCTCAAAATATAACACCTTATGCAGATATTTCAAAGCATGCTCGATGGTTACTCTATGTGAGTGAAGAAACACTCATGAATTCATTATGCACATCATACATTTAACAAATGGAAGTTCAAAACAGAACATCAATGCTCCAACTGTCAGATTCCATGTCAAGTTCAACAACATATTGAACTTCAAATAAGAGTATCCAAGGATTTTTTCTTTTCATGACATTTTCCAATAACTTTGAAATATGGAATTTCTCTTCAAATTCTAGAAATTGATTCATCGTGCCATGATACATTATTTTTCCTTTCACAATCCTTCTCCCTCTGATTATATCATCATAGGTTCATCTCCTCTCACAAGTAGATCATGAGGATATAAAACCAAAACCATAATCAATATCAAAGCCATACTTTGGAACTCATCGTTCTGACTTCATCATATAACTCTCAAATCTAAAAATATCCGGATTGCAATGCTCTAATGATAATGCCAACATTATCATCCTTACATAACTAATTGTTGTACCATCAACAACAAAGTCAACTCATCAGAGTTTAGAACCCATATGATGACCATTATCAAAGTATTATTACTTTCAACCAGGAGGTAGGTGTATCTTATATGAAATCATGACTTCATCATGCCAATAAGTCATGCATTATCAATCTAAACTTTATCAATTCATTCTCATAAGCATAATATAAGTCATCCTATCACTAGGTGTAAATGCATATGTCAAGGATGAGTCATGCAGGTTCCATTTTTCGTGCCAAATCGTAACTCTCATTATTTCAACTATTGTGCTAAGAATGAGGAGGCCAATGAGTCATCGTGCCCACATATTATCGATATTAGGGAAAATCAACAATCCTCAAATCATATCACTAGACATCATGTCATGTCCAAATGTTATTGAAGAGAGATCTATAGTCAAAGCACCTCTCAATATTGAACTCAAAGTTATTGTCAAACGTCATGAAGAAACACTTTTCATATATACCAGTAAGGCCAAATCATGCCAACCCTTGTATCTAAGATATAGTGACATATCCATCTATATGTCCTAGTCACTTGCAAACAAAAATTTATTCTGCATGTTCATGTTATGGCAATCATTGAACCTTTTCATGTTAGACAATATTTGTCTTATCTACAATACATCTTTGGTCCTCATATATTTCAGGTGACTATCTGATTTCAAGCAAAATACTTCATTATATGATCAACAATTTAACTCAACAGCTTCATAAATAAATTAATAGTGGAAGAATATGTCAAGGACATCATAATTCAGGGTTTAGACATCTTTAGAAATCTTTAAATGATGGTCAACAGGAGTCAAACCTCTGGTGTCTCTCTTATAATTAGCATGGGAGCCACTATAGTTGTCTTGTCGTTGTCTAGGCCTTAGCATGAGTGTGACCAGGGACGAGATATCCTATACCTGTGAGTGCAACTAGAACATAAACCCTAATTTCTATATGGGCTTCATATCTAAAGTCATGTTGTAGATAAATACTATCAGGTGCACTTAAATCACACTTCAGAATCATAGAATACAAGTAGTGATAAGGGTAAGAATCTTGAGAAGTGATTCTACCTCTACCTAGGGATCTACATCATTCATCTTCATTCATGTAGTTAACCTGTCTCGACTTAAGTCATACAACAAAATATTTATTATATGATAAACATATGGCTATCAACATCATGAAATCAATCTTTCATCAAAATTTTAGACTCAAAGAAGCAAATAGAAGCAACATCATATCTCAAAGATTATGAACACAAGAGCATTTTCTATCAAGTCACTCCATCAACTTACTTTTTCATGTTTAACCATATTTCATCAAGACAAGACCATAGGTATTAAGAGATATAGAATATCAATATTATAGTTATACTTCTCATATCAAAGTTTCCATGCTCCTCATGACTAATGAAATCAAATTAGGTCAAACAACAAGAGTGTCAATCACTCTTTCCGTATGCTTTCATCGTGCTTGTCACAAGAATTAACAACAGAATCATGTATAGGAGTCAATGAACTATGCTTTCTATGAAAAGTATCATTTTATAGAGCCAAGGTACTATCCTTCTTTAGGATCAAGATATACAAAAAATAGATCATAGATGTTAGCCAACTATTAATTGTATCAATGTAATTGAATCAATGTATCAACATTAGATAACTTCATTGATTTCAAGAAGATCAAAGTGTTCAATACCAAGTGCACTGTTTCATCATAGGAAACATAGATCCAAGTCACTTTCATATACATGTATGGTCCATTAAATAAATAATCATTCTCATCCAACCTTAGGGCTTAGCAAGTCAATATTTGAAACACAACATACCATCCATATATTGTAGTATTCAAACACTAGAACATGTGCTAATTACCCATGAGCTACTTGAAGTAATTTTTCATATTTTCATCAAGTATCTCTTTACTAATTTCTAGATATGCATCTCAAAATAATTTTTACAAAGGACCTACTCATCACATATGATCATGAAGTTTAGAAACATCCATATAATCAAATAAAGATAATCATAATATCTATAAGTAAGAAGCATCATAGGTCAAGAAATGCATATCTTCAATGAGAGGTGATTCTCTCCCTCCCAAATCAACATTAAAGATTCATCAATGTCCATGTTCCATATACCAATGTTGTCTTCAAGTATCCAACCATACCTCCTAAGGGTTATCCCATCTGGAACTTCATCAAATCTTCCATGAGTGGTTGAGCATATGCACATAGATCATGCTAGAGTTTCATACATCAAATCTAAATAATTTACCATAGGCCAAGATTTTCTTTCCATCCCTAGCCTCATATAATACATCAAACCCTAATCATTAATATGCCTAGGGTTTTTTGTAAACCCTACAATTCTTATAGGTTTCCACCATCCTCTTATTGCTTCCATCAATGGTGTCATCATCACGATGATTTCCATGGATTTTATTCCACCTGGCTCTGATTCCATGTTAAGTTTCCTTAAGGAAACATTGTTCTTTACTATGATAGTTATATTTCACCATTAACACTTTAAGTTCACCCTATATTATTATTTCATTATTCAGATCTACACTATTATACATCAACATGTGCAATAAAATAGAAAGAAAAAATGTCACCATCATCATCAATGTAGAAGAATATAAAAGGAACATTAGAAGAAAGCATGCACACTTATAGAGACAACGAGATTGGTTTGCGACCAAGGAAAAACCCACTATTGGGAAAATCCTTGAAAATCTTCTTCTTCTTCTTCTTAGATCGTGATAAAAAGTTATAACAGTGAGTAAAATGAGCCCAATACATATGATCAACAATAGGTAACAATATGCTAGACCTAGAGATGTATCATAACAACAGAGAAAGTTAGATCCACCGATATGTAGCAGAGAAACCCAAATCCACAAATCACTGATGCTGAGATGCCAAAACCTCAGATCTAAATTGGGTTTCTATCATTAGTATTGTATGTGAGAAATTGAAAACCTCAAAGTCACACTTACTAAGACATTATATGAGCAACTATAATAGCAAAGTCACTCTGAGGAGTATGCCTATTAATATTGCCCTGAACACAGAAGAACCAAAGTTGCTCTCTTGTTGACCTATCCGAGTGACCAGCAATTCAAAATCACACGCTCATAGTGCTATCGAAGTGACTGAATTAACAAAATAAAAAACAAAACTAAATATGCCTGTTTAATTTAAGGTATTATAAAACATCAATCTTTTCTCTTAGTGGTCATACTCAGGAGAAGTGGTAAAAATATTTCCCTCTCACTATAAACCATAAATAAAATATTTTAATATACACATAAAACAACATAATATTATATCCATTTAGAGAAATAAATTATTTAAAGGATGTAGAAACATGGCCGAAGATAGCCTTCTTCATCTGGATCCTGAGCCATGGGCGAGAATTAACATGGGACCAACTGCAAAAAAAAAGGAATGCAAGACCCATCGATATGTGTGCTTTGCTGAGAAAAGGAAGACGAAATGGAGCACCTTAACAATCCATGCAATTTCAACGATAACCTGTGGAAACAACACCATCAACTTTTTGAAATTATAGATAGGAATCCAAGCAACATATAAGAAAAAATAGAGAACTAGAGGAAAAAACCATACCAAAACATGATCCTCAACCCTGCTTGGAGACTCTCGCGAGGATTTTTCATGTGGAATATATGGAAAGAATGAAACAAACTGATATTCAAGGATGAAGGTAGAGCAAAAGCATAAAAATGGAACCAGATAATCCAAAACATTAGAGAGGCTATTCTTTTATAGAATTGGTTTGAGGAGGACTGGAAAACTAACCCGAAGGAAACAAAGATAATGACCCGCCTGAAACTAAAACCAAGCACGCTGCATAATCTTTCTAGGAAGCACCAAACTAGCAAAGAGAAGGAAGTAAACCAATTCAGAAGGCCATAAAAGGATTGCATCAAACTAAACTTCGATGGCCTTGCTAAAGGGAATCTTGGTGAGGCAGGGACAGGAGGAGTATTCAGAGACGATAGTGGGAGGACACTTATAATCTACACGATGGACTGTTCCAACATGAAAAGTAATGAAGTTGAGCTTCACGCCATGAAAAAAGGGCTAGAAAGCGCAATAAGAGAGAAATATCAAAAATTACAAGCTGAAGGAAATTTGAAAATGGCGATTGAAATAGTAAAAAGGCTACAACAAGAAACTCAGTTGGATAAGATCATTCGAAGTTGGAGAACTGCATGGCTAGTGTAGGAGATTGGCAAACTAACCAGATAGATAGACTACATCCTCCCCACACGCATACGAAGGAAAGGCAATGTGGCATTTGACAACCTGGCAAATTGGGGAAGTAGCCAGGTAGGAAGAAATGTAGACATCAACGACGAAGAGCTACATCAGATGGAGGAGATGGAAAGCTTAGTAAAAGTCCTAGAAAACGACAAGGAAGGGGAGGCGATCCACTGATTGGGGTGTAACACAAGGGAGGAAGAGGGATGGGGGAGATGGGAGAGAGAAGGGGGAGGAAGTGGCCAAGTATGCGAAAGGACACGTGAGGGAAATGGAGTGAGAGGATAGGGGCGCAGGAAAGTGGATTGCTAGGGCAGAGAAGGAACAACGCCCAAGATAAGGATGGTGGAGACAGATAAGGAGGACAACAAGGATGAACAAACCCCAGTAGGAGGGTGGGTAGAATAACGCCAACAAGTGGTAGGGTGAGGGATGTGATCATAAGGCAAGAGTAGCCATGATTACGTGAGCGTTAATGTGAGGAGGTGGAAGTCAGGATGGATGTTCACCTTTCCAAGATGACAACATAGGGATTAGTGCAGGGAATGATGACATACAGGTGGTGACAAACGGAAAAGACGAAAATGGGCAGGGGAAATAAAACATAAGGGAAAATAAGCCATAGAAATACCGATGTAGAGGGAGGAGATGAGAACCAGAGAAAGGAATGGTGGCTGAAGAATGACGGTGCAGCCTACGGATGGAACCAGAGCCAGTCCTGCAAGTTGGTATGTTAATCCTCTGGCCACTAGCTTCGTAAGGCATAGGATGAATTTTTTCATTAATCTAGGAAATTTTTTCAAGAGAAGGTATGAGTCCGGTAGGGAGGTACTCAGGAATTTCTAGGACACTGGTTGGTTGAAAACTATAGAATGGGTAATGAAAATCCTGGGGAGTAAGTTAGGAAGGGAGAGAATAGATTCCAGGAAGGGAGAGGTCTCCACCACAACAAATTTTTAGAAGGAAATGAGGAACAATGAGATCATAATGATCCCATTTGGAAACTCCCAGATAAAACTAGAAGAAAAAAAGGAAAAACCTTGAAGAGAAAATAGAACCAAGAAAATAGGGAAACAGGGAAACATAAGACATCTAGGGGTGGAAGAAAATAGGATCAACATTCTGAGGGAAAACATATCCATGACCAATACTCCTTGCGATGCGAGAAATAGTAAACCAGCCTACCCTAGGGGTGACCTTATGTGGATGCCTCGGCAATGCTATTTGAGCAACGTATGTTACCGTGAGGGAAAAAGTTCAAGAATAGTAAGAATGGAAAGAACCCATAAATATGAGAGGAATGGGGATATTCTAAAAGAAATCTCACATAGCATAAGTTCTGGCACTGAAAGGGATAATAAAAGGGGCACAAGTAAAATGGAAATTTATTTGTTTTATAATTATCAAACTGATAATTGTAATGGTTATGTGATAGGTCTCACCTCACACCACGCCCGGCACAATGAACAAAAAGAAGCGGCCAGCAGTACGAACATGGACAACATGGTGACCAGGGAGGGCAAGAGAGACAAAAAGATGGTAGAGGGAGCAAGTGGCTCAAACAAAGAGAAAAGAAAGAATGGGCGAAAGTCAGGAAACCTACATCGCAGGGAACCCACCAGACATCAGAGCCCAGATTGCTGGATGGTAGAGAGAACTAAACGACAACATAAGGAACCAAGACATCCCCATGAAGGAGTGGGAGAGTAGGGTTCCATATCCAGGGAACTCTCACCTCACACCTCACACCACGCCTAGCACACTGAACAAAAGCAAGTGGCCAACAGCAGGAACGCAGACAACATGGCAACTAGAGAGGGCAAGAGAGACAAAAAGATGGCAGAGGGAGCGAGTGGCTCAAAAAAAGAGCAAAAAAAGAACAAGAGAAAGTCAGGAAACCTACATGGCAGGGAACCCACCAGACATCAGAGCCCAGATTGCTAGATGGGAGAGAGAACTAAACGACAACATAAGGAAACAAGATATCCCCATGGAGGAGTGGGAGAGTATGGTTCCAAATGTAGGGAACTCTCAAGGATGGAACTCCCTCTTCAGATAGACAATACAACAATATTGGGTCATGAAGAACATGGTGGCCTGGGCCATGACTCTTAATCAGGAACAAGTAGATAGCAAATAACTAGAGGTAAAGGAGGATGCCAAGGAAAAGGATCCTGTTAGGGCAGAACTCCTTAGGGAGATTACAATAGTCCAGATACAAACTTATAGAAACAACTTGACTTTGGGAAGAATTGAGCAATCACTACAAGGCATGAAGAGGAGCAAGATTCTTAGCTCCAGTGCAAAAGCACCAACCTCAATAATATCTTCAAACGAGGAATGAAGCACAGGTCCAATACATTTCTGATAAAGTTTTGATGAATAACCTTTACTTGTTTAATCTCAATAGTAGTATACATAGTAAAGACAATGTTGCTAAATGGATAGAGAAAGACCTTTTCAAATTTTTGATAGGGTTTAATGCAGACAGGTGGCTATCTAGTTTCCTCCTAGAAAGTAAACCACCTAGAACAAATGGAAGTTCTGATTTTTGAATAGTTAATATTAATAGACGAAGCACCACCAAGTTCACAAAAAAAAAAATTAGTTAAATGATAAAGAAAACTATATATACATTATGTAAATCAATTGAAACAAAAAAATTATAGCTAAAACATTTTAAGAACTTCTCACTATTTTATGCTCAAGTAAGTTTTGATCCATTTTAAACATTAAAGAATGATGAAAATTACAATTTATATATAGATATATGATCAAATTTGTCTAGGTGTAAAAATTTTATTCAAATTTTCCACTCTAAAAGATGTTTTCATGTGAGGAGAATTTATCCTTCCTAGCTCTTTCTAGATTGATGGATCTATATTCGTTGATCCTAGAGGCTCATTCTACAACCCAGTATGAGAGATATGTGTAATTATGTCTCTCTTCAACTTGCAGTTGACATGTATCACTTTTAAAATTAAATAAATAAAGAAATAATAATAAAAACCATCATATATAATAATAATAATAATAAATTAATATAGGTGTCTGGTTTGTTTAACTAAAAATATTATAAAACATCAATAATATCTCACCATACTGAGGAGAAGTGGTAAAAAATTGACTCTCACTGTCAACCATAAATCAAACATCTCAATGTGCATATAAAACAACAAAATCTTATGTTAAAGTACTTAAAAGTTAATTCTACAGCCCAATATGAGAGAAATGTGTATGTATGTCTACATTGAACATGGAGTTGACATATGTCCCTTTAAAAAAAAAGAAATATTAATTAATTAGATAATAATAAAATGCGTGAGATATAATAAAAAATAAAAATGAATATATGTGTTTGGTTTTTTTAGTTAAAAGTATTAGAAAACGTCAATAATCTTTCTAAGTGACCATAATAAGGAGAAGTAGTAATAATATCTTCCTCTCAGGCTCAACCATATAAAACAACATAATCTTATATCAACTTTATAGAGAAATAAAGTAGTTAAAACTTTTAAAAGAAGCATATATACATTATATAAAACAATTGAAAAGATTTACTTTTTGACAGTTAAAACATATTAAGCAATCTCTCTTTTTTATGTCCAAGTAAGTTTTGATTCATTTTATACATTAAAAATGTAACATAAAGAATGAAAATTACAAAGTTGTATATATATATATATATATAATATATATAGTATATATATATAAATATATAATATATATAATATATATATATATATATAATTTGTGATTGGACTAAAGCCAATATTTCTCTAACAAATGAAATAATATTTTTGAATTTAAAATTTATGGGATTATGTACAGAGAACTGTTTAAGAAATAGTGGAGTATTTTCCTTTTTAGGGTTCTTTTCTTCTAGCTAGAATGTCTTGCTATAAACTTCTGCTGCAGTAAGTAATTGCTTCTTCTAACTAGATTCTCGAGGCTAACCTTTAAATCTACTAATACTTCCATAATTTTCTCTAACTTCATATTTACATCTTTTAACTTATCAAAATGTTCAGAAACTTTTTGACTCAAATCATCTAAACTAGAATGGAGTCCCTACACATGGGACTATACTTTCAATGCTTCTCGTGATTGGCCATCTAAGTTTTGTTCTACACATGTTAGTTGATAATTGTTGTATTTCTAGAGTCTTATAATCTCTTGGTGATTCCCATATATCACTTTCTTCTAATGTAGTGAATCTACATCAGCTACAAAATTCCCATCTTTGATTTTTTGTACAAAATTGCGAGGAGGAAGTCTCCTTTCTAGGAGTAGAAGCTTTTCTACACCTTATGCTGCTTTTCCTCTAGGCAATGTGTATCTCATGAACTCAATATCTCTCAGAGAGGAAATCTACAAACATTCGTGACATTCTGTATGTTGGCCCAAATGTTCCTCTTTCAGGATGCACTGAGGTCTTTGAAAGACTTGAATTTCTTTTCCAAAACTTGGACTTTTAAATTCAATACATAATTTACATTAAGAGGATGATTCATACTTGTGCTTTTCCAGATGCCTACTAAGGTCTGAAATATCATGGCTTCTAACAGAGTGACTTCTTACATGGATTTTCTATAATGTAGTCTCATTTCTTAGTCTAATGACTGGTTCTCTAATCGACTCAGAAATAGATAATGTTTTTAGGTTTTGAAGTCAGAAAATAGCTTTGAGACAATGGATGGTATTTTACAATCCACTCATCTAGGATTGTTAATTGAGAAAACCATATTGTGATAAGAGTGACATTACTAGGTCCAACCACTACTCCTTCTATTGTGGCTCTCTAAGTAAGCTGAGGATTGAGAGATGGCAGAGTCGTTGAGACAAATCGTTAAACAAACAGTGGAATGTCACTGGACAATATCATATTTCTCAGTGATATTAAAGCTAGAAAAATGGATGTAACCTTGAAGTAGTTCATTAATATTGGGATCAGTTAACGAAGTAGTTCATTAATATGATAGAATTGTAGAGATGTAAACATTTTATTCAAAATTTTCACTATAAAAGAAGCTTTCACCTCAAAAAATTTTATCCTTCTCAGATCTTGGTATATTCGTGGTAAAGATGGATCTATACTAGAATACATATTTCTTAGTAATCAAATCCACGCATACATATCCCATATCTCTTAATTGACCGAATGAGATTAATAATTATTTCACATATAACGATTTCATATTTGAATCTAACACATGTAAACGATACAAGAAGGTTTTGTCTAATTATTATGAGTTTTGGAGTTTTTGGTTAGAAGCTAGTGAGAATAGTTTTGTTAAATTGTGATATTTTGTTGTTTAAAATGCAGATTTTACTACATATATGGAGTCCAAACTTTAAAAATCACTAGGGTATTTGGATTGTGGAAAGTTAATAGCTAAATCTTGTCATTCCAATGAATCATTGGGTCAAATTATAAAAAAAAAATGTGCCAAGAAAATATTAAAAAATATGGAGTTGAAACTCTAAAAATCCCTAGGGGCTTTGAATTGTTGAAAGTTAATAATTCAAAATTGTCATTCCAATGAATCATTGGGTCAAATTATACCAAAAAATGTGCCAAGAAAATATGAATCATTAGATCAAATTATACCAAAAAATGTGCCAAGAAAATATTCAAAAAATATAGAATTGTTTAATTATTATAGCTTTTCAAGTTTTTCGCTACAATGAAAATATTTTTGATTAAATTGTGATCTTTTGTTCTTTAAAATTTTTTTTTTATTGCATATATGTTTTCATCACCCTAAAATACCATAAGGGAACTTGTGATTCCAATCATTCACTACAAAATTTTATTGAAATTTGACATGAAAATATGCCGAGAAAAGCTTCAAATCATATGACATCTATACTACCACATCCAAAAAGACATTGTCAAATTAATAAACATTGAAGAATCTTCCTTGTTTCTAATATGTAAACTATAAAATGCTTGAAGTTATTTTTATAAAAATAGTTAAATTTGTAAAGATTTTATATAGTATATATAAAATTTTATTTATTTCAAGCTAAAATAATTTTATGACTAACAATTCTTTGGAAAAATGCAAATTTGTGAATTCTTGTTTTTTGAAAACCATGATCAATTAGCCCACTTATGAATACTAGCCCCTATATTTTCCTTGCAAGAAGTGTGGAAATGTAGGGACCCTCATATTATGGAGAGTTAATAACTCAAACTATCATTTTAACAATTGTGTTTTTTTATGTGAAAATGTGATCACTCATTGTTAGGTCCATGGAATATTTGTATTTGTACCAGGTAAACCATAGAGCCTCACCCTAAAGGTGTTGAGAGAATTGAACCCATGTCCTCTTAATAGAAAATACACTTTAGCCATTGGAACTTGACTAATTAAGCTCACTCTCAAAATTAATAATAATTTATTATATATAAATTATATTCAATACAAATACTATTAATAAATTTAAAGTATTATATATCAATAATAAATCATTAGTTCCCATGAAATATATTTATTATAAATAATTTAGTGTGAATAAAATTCAAACGCATTATGCCGAATATTTTTAGTTAAAAGTGATGTCAAATAATTATGGGTAAAATTTTAAAATAAAAGAATAAATATTACAATATTTTTTTCCATATAATACTTAAGGAGTTTATCTATATTTTCATAAATTAATTATTTAATTCAATTTTATTTTTTTTAAATATTTTTTTCTAAAGTGGACTTTTTTCAAGTGAGATATGAAATAACAAATATGATCAAATTTTGAGTGCAATTTTTCATATTTTAAAAAATTAGGTGTTACTAAGTTGATCCTTCCCATATGTGTGGCTTTTTCATTTGTTTTTTAATATTTCTAATTTTATTTAATGTAATAACAAATTTAATATAATTATGATATTAAATAAATAGATATTAACAAATTTGGTTAATTGGTTTCATACATTTAATTTAAAATAAATTTAAATTTATTTTTTTATTTTTTTTAATTTATTTAATATACAATTAGTCAGACATCTAATTATAGGTACCATGTTATTTATAATTCATATAACTTAAATATATAGATATAATTGGTTCATATAAAAATTCAAACACATTATATAGTGTAGACATTATATAGTGTAGACATTTACAGGTTGAAATATGATATGACACCGAAATTTTAAGTTCACTCTTCTCGCAACGCTTCAAACAAAAAGTTGCTATTCCACTTTTCGTTAGAATTTTCTGTTGGTGCCTATCTCGTTTTTAGGAATTCAAATCACTCAAAGCCTTCTTCACTCCTAGGAATTCAGATTTACTTTTCTATGAATATTTTAATATTATGATTTACTTATATTATGGACCAATATTATAATTTAGTTATATCAATGTTAAAAGAAATACATCGCTAAAACTTATAACACCTAAAAATTAGCATTTCTACCAGATTTGATTTCAATTAAAATTGATCATAAAAAATGGAAAAGAAAAAACCGTCTCTTTGTTGTTTGTTAAAGCCCATGAATCTTGCGTGTTAGTGGGTTAGAGATGTGCCCTATGTCATTTCATGCACTGTCATTTCTCCATCCTAGACTATATAATTCCTTTCACCTCTCATTTCTATTTGTTTTCAAATCTCGGTTAACTCTGAAGTTGCGAGCAACAAAAAATCGTGAAAGAAAATTCAGGGAATCAGTTAACGATGACAATGACATGGAGGGGTTTATTTCTTGTTACATTTACATATTTTCTTTGTTCTTGTGTTGTAGGTAAAATTCTCATTGTCAAATTGAATGGTTCCTAATGTTTGTCTCAAATCTGTAGAGTAATAAGGTTAATATGTTTTCTTAAATAATTTTTACTAAACAAATTAATGGAATCTGAATAGAGTCACCTATGCCTTATAAAACAATAAGGGTGGTGAACAACTGCGCATTTCCAGTCTGGCCTACAACTGTGGGGTCGACTAAAGTTCCTCCTTAAATGATGATGAAATTGAGAGCAGGAGATTCATATTCATGGAAGGTAGATCCATTCTGGACGGGATCTGTTTGGAGCAAGAATTGTTGTGTCTTCAGTTCCCAAGGGATTGTAACCTATGATTTCAGTGATTGTGGAGGAAAGCTGCATTGCAAAGGTGAGATTCAAAATATAACGGCAATAAAAAAAGCATACTTCAAACTTCTGCGTAGAATAGTGAAGCCTGCCATTTTTTCAGTTACATTGGAGAAGGGCTACAATCTTCCAATGTCATTGGTTGCAAGCTATTCCACCACTAATATTAGTAAACGCCACCCCTGCGAGTCCATGGACTGCAGAGCCAACATGGATCTAGTGTGTCCTAAATATTTGCAAATGAAGAAGAATGGGAGCGTGATTAGTCTCCACATCCAAGCAATAGGGTTTCAATCCAAAGGTCTTGATTTCAACTAGATAGTTCATGGTAACTAGTCAGATATATATAGAGTAAAAAGTGTAGACTAAATAGTTTTTTTATTGGAATCTAGCTATATAATTTTAAAAAAAAAATGTCATTTTTTTGTTGTTTAAAATGCATTTTTGAGTGTATAAATAGTTTCAACATAACATTCAACACACGAGAAAAGTAACGATACTCGTGACAAAGCTTATATTTTAATGGAATGTGTTTCTAGTCAAAAACATGTCAATGACTCCAATCTCCTTTAGTCAAATTGATCTCAGAGGGTAATCCTTTTCTAACACGGGCACATACACATGGTTAATGGGTGAATGCATGAATATGGTTTAAACTTTTGGGCCAAATGTGGTGATGAAATTTCAAATTTTACTCTTTTATCGAATTGAAGCCCTCAAAATTCATTCAAGCGCTGTCAATTTTTATTATGAGCAAATACACAGTCATGGAATGGCCAACACCAACCAATGTTCATGAAATACAATGTTTCATGGGCATGGTCTTCTATTATAGAGGATTTGTCTAAGCGTTTTTTAATATGGAAAACCATATTACCAAGCTCCAAGGAAAGAACCAGAAGCTCATTTGGACTGAAAAATGTGAAGATTTGTTCCAAAGGTTAAAGATATTATCAACAAGAAGGCCAATTTTGAAGGAACCATATGGAGAAAGAATTTTTGGTTTGCACTCATGCCTCCAAGGAGGGTTGGGCTGCATATTGATAGCCAACATTACATGGCTGGTTTGTGAGGGAAACCTAATTATCACCCTTTTGTAATGGATATTGGTATTTAAAGTTTTCTTTAATTTAATTTTAATTTAGATAGTTGTGTGGTTCTAAATTTAAATCAATTTTTTTAATATATACATTTTTTTAATATACACACTAGCATAGATCTATCTTAAACACATATTTATCTAGAGTTGAGTATAAATCCATATTAAGCATATATCCATCAATAATTTATAGAAATAAAAAAAGATTTACATATCAACAAACTTAAGATTTTTTAGAATTTGATAAATTTTGATTAAAGTAAATCCATGTTTTTTAGAGCTTGATAAAATCTTGTGGCAATCATTGAACCTTTTCCTGTTAGATAATATTTGTCTTATCTACAATACATCTTTTGTCCTCATATATTTCGAGTGACTATCTGATTTCAAGGAAAATACTTCATTATATGATCAACAATTTACCTCAAAAGCTTCATAAATATATTGGCAGTGGAAGAATATGTCAAGGACATCATAATTCAGAGTTTAGACATCTTCAAAAATCTTCAAATGATGGTCAACAGGAGTCAAACCTCTACCCTCTCTCTTCTGGTTAGCATGGGATCCACTTTAGTTGTCTCGTCATGGGAGCCTTAGCATGAGTGCAACCAGGGATGCGATATCCTAGATCTGTGACTGTGACTAGAACAGAAACCCTAATTTCTATATGGGCTTCATATCTAAAGTCATTTTGTAGATAAATACTATCAGGTGCACTTAAATCATACTTTAGCATCATAGAATACAAATAGTGATAAGGGTAAGAATCTTGAGAAGTGATTCTACCTATACGTGGGGATCTGCATCATTCATCTTCATTCATGTAGTTAACCTGTCTCGACTTGAGTATTTCCTTTGGGTATATGTCCTTGGAATAGTTTCAAAAGATGCTTTTGTGGTCTTGTTAGAACTTGAAGGTCCTAATCTCCTAAATCTCACAAACGATTCAAGGAGAGGAACTTGCTTAGATTTTCTACCTTCAATAAATTCGTTGATTGTTTTTTTATCTTCTTATCTAAACTTAATTTTAAGCATTGTTGTCCATCAAAGTCTTTGATGAGCAGTAGCTTTGCAAAAAAGTAGAGGCAAAAAAATAATTAGAAATCAAGAAGGTAAGATAAATCAATGTGTTAGCTCATAAAGGTAAATATGTTTTTTAGATCACTACCTTTGGTTAGTACAAGTTTTGATGTATCAAGAATCTAGCCATCTCATTTGATTGTGCTAGCGAGCTTTTCTTTAATCGAAATGATGTGATGCATGATCTAGACTTGCGTCTGGAAAGCTGGGATACTGCCATTGATAAGAGGCTTTTCATGCCTGCCAACGAGGATGCTATACGCACAAAATGGTTGGCACTAAAGCATACATCTAAGTTTCAATTTGTTTCAATTCATACAGGTCATCCCTGAAACTTATTCTCTTTTCCTTGCATAAGAATTGAATAATTATTTGCTCAGTTAATAAATTTTCAAATTTAATAAGGAAGCATTTTTATCAGCATAACATCTAAGCTTTTTAGCTTTTACACTACTAGGACATTACTATAGGTTCAATGGAAGAACAAGGTCGGTCTCAAATATATGTTTCTGAGGTGAAAGCTCTTGCTTTGTTCTTTCATGCAAGTCAATACTCTCTTCAAACATTTTTACATACAATACCAAAACTTTAGGTTCTTATGATGTACAATTACAATACAAAGAATGCAGTACTTAAAGGCCTATTAGTATTTTCACCACCTTAAGTCTGTATTCCTTGACAAGTTGATACTACCTCCTCTTTACGAGTACTATAAATCTTGGAAGAACATGGAAAAATTGTTTGTATGCCTTTGTGAGGGCTTGGGAAATATGACCCTATTTGAAAAGGGGAAAGTCCAAGAGTTTCCTAATTTTGTAGAATGATTAAGCATAGATAAGCACACATTTGAATTTCAATTATGCCTGAATGGCATCTCTAAATATCATATGAAAAGAACCAAATGTTGAACATAAAGAATCCAAAGCGAATACAAATTGAAGATACCGCTTAGGCTTAAGAAAAAATCAACGATGTATTTTTCACTATATCAATTGACCATGATTTTTTATTTTAACAAAGTGAAAGTTATGTACACAAGCATTTTCTAATAGTTGTACACAGACGCAACTCCTTTACACACTAGGAAAAAGCATTTCTTTGGTTTATTTTTAAACTCTTTCATTCAAAACATTTACATATATAGCCATACGATACAACACTTGCTAAAGCTAAGAAAAAAGTTTTTTCTATATAGAATGAAGAATGTGTAAAAAATGAAGCATGTCCAACAAAACAAAGGTGTTAGAAATTAATTAATGGAGCAAATAAATACACAAAATATTGTGGAAAAACAAATACAAAAATGCATAAAACAAGAGAGACACATATATATGTGGTTCACCCAATGTGGACTACATCCACGAAGAAACAGCCAATCCTTCATTTTATATTATACAACAAAATAAAGACATACAATATACAACAGATCCATTATATTTTCCTCTTCACTCTCACAGAGTCTACTATCTCTTTCTTGCTCATAATAAAAATACATATCTGCAACAAAATTTCCTCATAAGTTTTACCATCAGATCATCCGCCTAATGAATGACCCATATTCACTATGAAATTATATTATCTCAACTTCCCCCCGTAGACCCCCATTCAACAATAGTGGGGAGGCAAGCCCCCCACACACCCTCCCCTCATCGAGGATTGGGATCTAGAAGCAGCTGACGTAAGACTTCTAAATCAAGAAGATAGTCATGCTCTAAATCCAATATAATGTGCAGAAGTAACATTGAGTAATATGATGCAATATAATTATTTTTTCACTTGCACACTCTAGCAACAGAATGGCAAATTGATGGTTTACACTTCTGCATGTCCTATAAACAAAGCTTATGCTCAATGAAACACGATTTTGTGCACAATTTTGTGTGCACTGCACTCAACATTTACTCAATTGACTAGTGATATGTATTTTTTATCACTAAAATATTACAAGTAATATTATTAATAAAAGTGTGTGGAGTCTAGCCTAGAGCGTGTGTGGAGGAGGTGTGCCTAGATATAGCATGTGTGAAATAAGTTTTCATACTTCATTGTGCAGAGCAAGCATGGGATGAGACATAAATGTGAGGAAAATGGAGACCCACCTTCATATAATGACATATCCATCTATATGTCCTCGTCACCTACAGACAAAAATTTAGTCTGCATGTTAATGTTATGGCAATCATTGAACCTTTTCCTGTTAGATAATATTTGTCTTATCTACAATACATCTTTGGTCCTCATGTATTTCAGGTGACTATCTGATTTCAAGGAAAATACTTCATTATATGATCAACAATTTAACTCAACAGCTTCAAAAATAAATTAATAGTGGAAGAATATGTCAAGGACATCATAATTCAGAGTTTAGACATCTTTAGAAATCTTCAAATGATGGTCAACTGGAGTCAAACCTCTAGTGTCTCTCTTCTAGCTAGCATGGGAGCCACTATAGTTGTCTTGCCATTGTTTAGACCTTAGCATGAGTGTGACTAGGGACGAGATATCCTAGATCTGTGCGTGCAACTAGAACATAAACCCTAATTTCTATATGGGCTTCATATCTAAAGTCATGTTGTAGATAAATACTATCAGGTGCACTTAAATCATACCTTAGAATCATAGAATACAAGTAGTGATAAGGGTAAGAATCTTGAGAAGTGATTCTACCTCTACGTGGGGATCTACATCATTCATCTTCATTCATGTAGTTAACCTATCTCGACTTGAGTCATACAACAACATATTCATTAGATGATAAACATATGGCTATCAACATCATGAAATCAATCTTTCATCAAAATTTTAGACTCAAAGAAGCAAATAGAAGCAACATCATATCTCAAAGATTATGAACACAAGAGCATTTTCTATCAAGTCACTCCATCAACGTACTGTTTCATGTTTAACCATATTTCATCAAGACAAGACCATAGGTAGTAAGAGATCTATAATATCAATCTTATATTTATACTTCTCATATCAAAGTTACCATGCTCCTCATGACTATTGAGATCAAATTAGCTCAAACAACAAGAGTGTCAATCACTCTTTCCGTATGCTTTCATTGTGCTTATCACAAGAATTAACAACAGAATCATGTATAGGAGTAAATGAACTATGCTTCTATGAAAAGTATCATTTTATAGAGCCAAGGTACTATCCTTCTTTAGGATCAAGATATACAAAAAATAGATCATAGATGTTAGCCAACTATTAATTGTATCAATGTAATTGTATCAATGTATCAACATTAGATAACTTCAATGAATTCAAGAAGATGAAAGTGTTCAATACCAAGTGCATCATTTCATCATAGGAAACATAGATCCAAGTCACTTTCATATACATGTATGATCCATTAAATAAAGAATCATTCTCATTCAACCTTAGTGCTTACCAAGTCAATAGTTGAAACAATACATACCATTCATATCTTGTAGTATTCAAATACTAGAGCATGTGCTCATTACCTATGAGCTACTTGAAGTATTTTTTCATATTTTCATCAAGTACCTCTTTACTTATTTCCAGATATGCATGTCAAACGAATCCTTACGAAGGACCTACTCATCACATATCATCATGGAGGTTAGAAACATCCATATAATCAAATGAACATAATCATAATATCTATAAGTAAGAAGCATCATAAGTCAAGAAATGCATATCTTCAATGAGAGGTGATCCTCCCCCTCTCAATTCAATTTTCAAGAGTCATTAGTGTCCATGTTCCATATACGAATTTTGTCTTCAAGTATCCAACTAAACCTCCTAAGGGCTATCCCATCTAGAACTCCATCAAATCTTCCACGAGTGGTTGAGCATCTGCACATAGATCATGCTAGAGTTTCATACATCAAATCTAAAGACTTTACCATAGACCAAGATTTTCTTTCCATCCCTAGCCTCATATAATACATCAAACCCTAACCATCAACATGCCTAGGGTTTTTTGTAAACCATACAATTCTTATAGGTTTCCACCATCCTCTTGTTGCTTCCATCAATGGTGTCATCATCACGATGATTTCCATGGATTTTATTCAACCTAGCTCTGATTCCACGTTAATTTTCCTTACAGAAACATTGTTTTTTACTATGATAGTTGTATTTCACCATTAATACTTTAAGTTCACCCTATATTATTATTTCATTATTCAGATCTACACTATTATACATCAACATGTGCAATAAAATAGAAAGAAAGAATGTCACCATCATCATCAATGTAGAAGAATATAAAATGAACATTAGAAGAAAGCATGCACACTTATGGAGACAACAAGATTGGTTCGCGACCAAGGAAAAACCCACTATTCGGAAAATCCTTGAAATTCTTCTTCTTCTTCTCAGATCGTGATAAAAAGTTATAACAGTGAGTAAAACGAGCCCAATACATATGATAAAAAACAAGTAACAATATGCTAGACTTATAGATGTATCATAATAACAGAGAAGTTAGATCCATCGATATGTAGCAGAGAAACCCAAATCCACAAATCACTGATGCTAAGATGCAAAACCTCATATCTAAATTGGGTTTCTATCATTTGTATTGTCAGTGAGAAATTGAAAATATCAAAGACACACTTACTAAGACATTATATGATCAACTATAATAGCAAAGTCACTCTGAGGAGTATGCCTATTAATATTGCCCTAAACACAAAAGAACCAAAGTTGCTTTCTTGTTGATTTGTCCGAGTGACCACCAAGTCAAAATCACATGCTCATAGTGCTATCCAAGTGACTGAACTAACAAAATCACTTCGTACACTATCTGAAGCCTACAACCAGGGACTAAAACCTTTCGATGAGTCTCTAAGCCCAAAGTTTCTCCCTTCGAACTACCTCCCAATGACTAGAGGGCTAAATTCATTCTCTTACACACTCTGTGCCTACAACCGAGGAGAAAATCCTCAGATATGTGCCATAGGAAGTTCATAGAAGCCATAGAAATCGACAAACACCCTAATAGCCTTAATTGAGAGGATAGATGTATCGTTAGTGAGAAGTCAATTCCCAGTTTAACATCCAAATCAATATCTTTAAAACCTCCTCTCCCTAGCCTTGAAGAATCCTGAATGCGTAACATGATCAATCACTTCATCTATTTTTCTTAATTTGGTTCATAACGTTATTAATATATAACCCCTGTAATCAAAGCCTAATTAATGACATTATAATCTATTAAACAACAATCAATTCTTTTTGTTTTTCACATATACGCAATTGTTTGATTCTCATTATATATATTATATTTTTATTATCTTTTGAATATTTATTAATATAATATAATCTAATATGGATATTATAATCCTAACATTACTTACTAAGGCATTTATACATATTAGATTCACATTATCTTAATACTACCATTTATTTTATTAATTAAATCATAAAAAACTCATTTGATTTTATCTTTAATCCCCTTAAAATTCATAAATTCTAATTAATAATGGATTTTGTAAATTTAGCGTTAGTGTCAAACTGTTATTCTCACATCCTTCTTCTATTTATTAATAATGTGGGAAGTTCATTATTTCATATATTTGTCATCTTGAAGATGAACCAAAGTTGCCGGTTCTAAACGTCGAGAGTAAAAATAGCAAATGTGATGAATCGAGAAGTCTTTTTATAACACACTGAAAATGGTTGCAGAAATTTAAAATCCGAAATACTAGCAAAATATTTAAAATAACTGGGATATAATAATTTCCACCATGTGATGAATAATATATTTATATAAGAATGTTTGAATACATGTAATATGAGATATGAGATTCCAATGTTACAAAGGAGGGCCTATGTATATACCTAGGCAGGTGCCCCTTCAAGAATGGTCATGTTCCCTTAGACTTGCCTCCTAAGTACTACTTATTGTTTATTTCATTATTATTATGATTATTATTTTATTTTATCTTTATATAATTATATTCATAATTTGATGAACAAGTTCATATGCATAATAGAATATTCAAAATGTTTGGAATATAAGAATGTCTATCATGGGAATAATAATATATCTATATAAGAATGTTTGAATATAAGAGGTATGAGATATGAGATGTCAATGTTACAAATGAGGGCCTGCTTATATACCTAGCTAAGTGCCCCTTCATGAATGGTCATGTCCCCTTAGACATGCCTCTTCATTATGATTATTATTTATTTAATTATTATTATGATTAGTTTTATTATTTTAATTTTTATATAAATTATATTCATAACATTTTCTTCTTCTTCAAAAATGTTTTCCTCTAATCTTATTGCCAACAATGTATGCAATCTATTTATTTCTCTTGTAATCTATTCACATATTTTTGGAATTATTCAAGTTGTCATCTTCGATGATAGAAGATGATAGGATCCTTTGAAAGATAAATAAAGTTTTTGAATTGAGAAGGTATCTCACCATCCTAAATCAATATTCTATGGAAATTTTCAATTACTTGATGGTTGGGATAATTTTTTATCATGAGCTTGGATTGTGTTAACATACTTATTATTCGAAACGTAAGTGTTGTTTTTTTTCTTTCTGAGTGAAATGGATACCCAAATTTTTTATGATGTCTTCTCTTGTGGTCCAGATGTTGATAATGAATTTTGTGATTTGATTTTATATTATCATATGTGTGGCAACTTCTTCATTTACTTCGAGTATTGATTTTTTTTGAGCTGGTTACAAAATATTCGCTTGGAAATTTCATCATATGAACTACAACATCTGAGTATGTTTTTCCTTCAATTGATTTGTCATCTTCTTGAGTCATGGTATTGAATGGATCCATATTTTTTCCTTTTTCTTCAACTTGCATTATTACGTTTGAAGACTTTGATAGTTCTTTCATGATTAGTTCTTTTAATTTTTTCTTTATTGATTTCTTATGATCCTTAAGTTTCTTAATCTGAGTGAGAAAATTTTGGTTATCATTTTTTTAGAGCAAAATTTCTTTAGTTTATGATTCAATTTCATTTTGTTGCCATGCATTGGGTGAACCACATATATCTGTGTCTCTCTTGTTTTATGCATTCTTTGTGTTTATATTTTTGCAATATATTTTATGTGTTCCATTGCTCCATAATATATAGTTTTCTAACATTGATAAAAGAATAACCAGAGTTTCTCATCTTTTAAATCCCTAATTTGTTCTAATCATTTTTTATTAAGGTTTTTTAATTGCAAATTTTCTCATTTTTTTCTGTTAGAGTTTTTTAATTGTAAAACTTTATTTCTTTCTTCCTTTTTAATGGCCAAAATGTATTGAGGACAAATTGGAGAATATTCTAAAAATGTGCAGTGAAACACTTTGATCACCATGGAATTACAGATGGAGTGTTATATGGGAAAAATGTTGAGATCAAAGAACACGACTCTGATACCATTATACTAAAAAAATATTGTAGTTTTTTGTACTGATAATGTATTTGTACATGAAATATTGTAAACAATATACATATTGATGGATGATAGAATAAATTGGATTGATAGTTATGATGAGGACCATTATAAATACTAGACATAGTGCCCTTTCATATGAAGAGATGTGTTTCTCTGATAAGATACACCTTAACACATTTTAATTTATTATTAATTATTAGTGATTATTATGTTTGTTACATAATTAATTTTCCCTTTTTTAATATTAGTTTAGTTTAATTTAGTTTTGTTCTTTGAAAGTGAATTCAATATTTTTTTTAGTTATTGTAATGTATTTATTTAGTATAACGACTTGTCTTCCATACTATTGTAAAACACTAAGAGCTTTTAAAACTAAGAAATATAAAATAGATATATATATATTCCAGGAATAAATCTAAAACAATATTATTACTTAAGTGAGAATAACTATCTATATAATTAAATATGAATAAAATTGAGTTTTTTATTTCTATATTTTTTTTAAAGAAATGATTAGGATTTTTTATATTAATATCAAGTTTCTTTCAAGCCTACAACATTTTAAAATTTCACCTAAATCTTTGACTATTGAGCTCAAACATGTCCAAAAATAATTTTTAACTCCTACACATCCTGCATACTGTGAATCTTAATTTATATCATCCCAAAACCTTCCAGCAAAATCCTAAAATGGGTACATATTTGAAATACACAATTTAAAAAAAATAGAGAAATAACCTACATCGATCAAGACAAATTTAGGGTTAACATCAATAATTTCATCAGCATATTTCCATAATTGCATTGGATGAGGGTGATGCAGGAGCATTGTAAATAGTAGACATAGGGGGTCATGCATTTGTGGAATTAGTTTCCTAAGTTACAAGTCACTTTCATATTTAGGCTTTTAAGTGTGATTTAATTAGATATTCTCAAAATAAATAAATGAAATTAGGGAGAGATTTTAGGCATTAAAGGAATGGATGTGGATCATTAAGTGATAAGGAGGATTTTCTATTTTAAACCAGAGAAAAGATGGAATAAAGCCTCAAGATGCTTTTTGTCATATGTATGCATTGCATGTAGATTTTTAGAGCTTTTATTTGAGTGATTTTAGGATTTTTGTTAAGTTGAAGGGATTGAAATTAGATTAGATTATTCTAAATTTTATAAATTATCAAGCCTAAAGGGCATTCAAAATCAGAGTGGGAGAGAGTGAGAAAGTGTGAGACTCAGAGCAGGCTTGAACAACAAGGTTGTAAACCTTCAGGAATTGTAAGGGCGACAGAATTGAAATATCTGGCCAGCAAAAGTTTGTAAGTTATTGTTTTGTTTCAGTTTGTATACATTGGTTGATTGAGAAATTGTATATTTGTTTCCCGAAGTTCATAGCATTGTTGAATTAAGGAAGAAATAATCGATTGGATTGAAATCACATTTATTTGTTTGAAAAATGCCATGCAAATCATTAAGTGTAGAATGGCGTTAAATCTTTGTTTGCAAATTAATAGGGCGCCGTTCTAAGTGAAAAATTTTGTTCGAAGTTGATTTTAATGTGTGTAAGGACGCATGTTGAAATGAAACAGTGGCAGCATTTGCAAAATTGATGAAATTCAATTTCACATCCTTTGTACCTTATAATGAGTAATAGTCGATATGTATAGAAGAAGGCGCAATACCAGATCTAGAATCAGAAGTAGATCCTGATTTCTGTTATGAATTGTGATGAGCGCTAAAAACAGGATCGGTCATAGTAGTCGGAAACAACTCTTTCGAACTGGAATGTCGTCACACCTCTCGCTCTCATCAACATTCCCAAGTGCTTCTCCGTAGGCAGAGTGCCATTCCCGTGGCTATCATCCGAAGACCGATTGTCAAACTGCTGGTTTTCATCATTTAAGCATGAAACAGAATTCTCCAGAAAGCTAATTCGCTGTAAAATGTGTGTTTGGCGATGCTCCAGCTCTGTCAAATCCACTCTGTGTAATGAAACAAAATCGTACGTCATGCCCTGCTTGCTCTTCTGCTTTGTCGGTTAAGCAGGAATTGGGGTGAACTGACTAAAGCGAAGGTCTTAGTAACTGCAGACGTTGTCTAAGGTGTTGATACTGCTCTTAATTTGCTTCAGCTTTGGAAGTACCGGCAGTGAAAAACTACATAAACTTGTGCTCTTCAGTCCTGAGATTGTTATAAGTCGTGATCTGTTGGTCTCTCCAACAACAAAGGGTCGGAGATATGAATTCGTAGCTACTGTAAGCCACCATGAGAAGGACCTTCTAAGGGCATTATACAACTAACACGAACGTCCTAATGGCCAGTAGATTCGATTCAATGATGCAACTGCGTCTGTTGTAGGTTTGAACAAAGTGTTGCATGATCAAGCGTACCTTTTATTTTATAAACATATATAAGGTTTTGGAATTATCCGATGCCTTCCACTTTCAAACTCATTTAATTTAATTATTCCCATCTGTTACTTAACACGGCCTCTTGACAGGCCCTTGAGTTTGCTAGCTTCAAGGTATTAAAGAGGCATTGACAAAGATTGGAGCAGATTGCTAGATGAAATGGAAGCAGAACCTTTAGCGCAGAGGTGTTAACAATATTTGGAAATCAATATTTGGAAACAGGAGGAGGCATGTTTTGCATGTTTATAAGCATGGTGTATAAAGATTCTGGGTTTTGCAGGGTAGACCTTGCATCAGAGGGACATGGGTCACCTCTGCCACCTTAACATATTTCTTCAGTCCTTCCAAGGTCATATGTTAATTCACATCCGACACCTTTCCCATATCCTCACTCAAGATCACTTCGTATACACCTTTAGCACTCAAGGACTCAAGTCTTGCAAGATGGAGGTCTAATAGATCGAGATTTGTTTTTAGTCTGTAAGTTTTAGTTTGGAGTAGACAATTCTTTTGATTTAGAAGTAGTAGCTAGGCCTCAACCTCTTTGACCCCTATTTTTGCTTATTTGTTTAAATAAGACAAAATGTGATCCAACATTGCAAAGTGGTAATCTAGACGATGGATGAATTCCTCCTTATCCAAGATAGGTAGCATCTCCAGGTATTGACCTATGCAACGACCCTGTTTATTTTCTTTGACCTTAGATATTCAGACTTGAAATTTTGCAAGAAAAAAGGGATGACCATCCTAGCCTTATAAGCTCATTATCCAAGAATATATGTCCCCACTAAGAAATAGATCTACACACCATACTCAATGTACCAATTTTCAATATACATTCTATAGACTAGAAACTCATATCTAAGTTAAAACTATTGTGATTCTCTACCTATGCCATTAAAATGTTTTACCTTAAGTGTGTGTGCTTCTCCTTATTAATGAGGAAAATATGCCTCTGCTCCCTCCCACATTTATTATGGATGTGGTTGAACCTCCATATATTCCATACCATGCATACAACAATATTTTGAAGTCATGTGCTTTCATGGGCTCATATTTCGATGGTAATGAGGAGCAACCAAAGTATTGGGGAATCATTTTGAAGATTCACGAGACATGAATGTTTGATAATATGTGGATTTGGGAATCATTTTAAAGTTTCATGAGACATCAATGTTGAATAATGTGTGGACATTGGACCACGTTATTTAGCTATAAAAAATTGAATTATATTTGACTTTAGAGCACCTCATCACTTTAAGCTACAATTACTATTCAATACTAGTGTTAAATCAATTTTAAAATCCTAAACTTAAATATTTTTTTTTAGGTTACAAGTATTATTTAATAATAATAGTCTAATTTTGTGAAGTCCCACTAGCACAATTGGTTGAGCATGGGCCTTGTTAACAAGGTGACCCAGGATCAAACCTCACATGGGGTGGTTGTACCCTGTGCTAGGGGAGGATACATGTCAAAAAATTGATTCATCTCAGGGATGATGTCCACGAGGTCGAGTTTGATCCTTAGGGATGGTGTCCTTGAGGCCGAGTCTGACCCCTAGGTGAGTTTGACGGCGTGGATGCCCTTGGGTCACTACTCCTTAAACCACAAGGAAAGCCTGTAGGATCCAAATTGACTAATAATAATAATAATAATAATAATAATAATCTACTTTTAAAGTTATGGAGTTAAATATTAAATTGATGTATCAAACTTTCTTGTTTATAGGATAAGTAACACATTTTCTTCTAATAATTTGATTAGTTACACACGTATATATTCTTCCTTTATATATATATAAACACCATCAAATCCACACACACACACACACACACACACACAGATATATATATTTCTGAACAAACATATCCATCGATACATATCTCTTAATTGATGAAATGAGATCAATACTAGCTTAAGAGTTATCTATTTAATATTCTAATCTAAAACATACAAATGATCTAAAAAAAAATGTAGTGTAATTATTATGAGTTTTGGAGTTTTTGGTGAAATTTACTGTAAATACTTTTAGTTAAATTGTGATATTTTGTTGTTTAAAGTGTGTTTTTGACTACATATAAGATTACTTACCATAAAAAACACTAAGAGTCAGAGAATTGTGCAAAAATAACAACTAGTGATTCTAACCATTGGGTGAAATTTTAAAATGAAATTTTACCATTTGAAGTTTCTGAAGTTTTTGATTGAAACTATTTAAACTAAATTTTGATATTTTATTCTTTAAATTTTGTTTTATTTTATATATACATGTTGGGTGTATTCATCAACGTAAAATACCTTCAGTGCCTTGTTAATCCAAAGCATCACTACCTTATGTTTTTGCAAATTAGAGTAGATTATTTTGCAAAATAGAGTATAAACTTTTACTAGAAAAACTTCAAAACATATAGCACATAGGTTACCACTTTGAAAAAATGGTTGCCTAATTATTATCTGTTTTAGAGCTTTTGACTAGAATCTATATTATGGAGAGTTAACAATTCAAACTTGTGTTTCCAACCATATACAATCTATTTTTTTAGATGTGGTTCAAGAACCACGAAGGTCTTTGAATCCATGGAATATTTATACCTCAAAGATCTATCCAAATATATATATGAATGACTTTAGACTACCTCATCACTTAATAATAATAATAATAATTATTAGTATTATTATTATTGTTACTACTCAATTTAAAATCAGAATTAAATATTATTACTTATGTTACAAGTATTATTTAATAATAATAATTTAATTTTAAGTATAATAATTTGATTAGTACAAAAGCACAGATACTTGTTTCTTGAATAATCTTTCATATATGTGCTATATAGATAAATAAAGCAAAACAGTTTTTAATAATTCTTCTAAAAAAATTACATATTTTAAATGAGCAAAATCAATTTACGACCTGTAGAGAGGCTCATTATACAACTGAGTATGAGAGATGTTTGTAAAATCTAAATATTTTTTTTATTTAAATTGGAGTTGACATGTGTCCCATTTAAAATTAATATATAAATATATATAAACCATCACATATAATAAAAAACGAAACTGAATATGTTTTTTTAATCTAAACTGTTATAAAACATCAATAACTTCTCTTAGTGGTCATACTAAGGAGAAGTGGTAAAAAAATGTCCTTCTCACTCTCAACCATAAATAACGTATTTCAATATACACATAAAAAAACATAGTCTTATATCAATTTAGAGAAATAAATTAGTTAAAAGTTAAAGATAACTATATATACATTATATAAAGAAATTGAAAAAAATAATTATAGTTAAAACATTTTAAGCAATTCTCACTATTTTATGCTCAAGTAAATTTTGATCCATTTTATACATTAAAAAATGCAACATAAAAAATGGAAAATGACAATTTATATATAGATATATGATCAAATATGTCTAGGTGTAAAAATTTTATTCAAATTTTCCACTCTAAAAGAACTTTTCACCTTAGGAGATTTGATAATTCTCAGCTCTTCCTGGATCTGTAGCTTAGATGGATGTGTATTGGTTCATTGTCGGCTATTGCTGGATCTCTGGCTAAGATGGATCTATATTGGTTGATCCTAGAGGCTCATTCTACAACCCAGTATCAGAGAGATGTCTAATTATGTGTCTCTTCAACTTGGCATTGACATTTATCACTTTTAAAATTAAATAAATAAATAATAAAAACCATCATATATAATAATAAAAAAAATTAATATAGATGTTTGGTTTGTTTAATTAAAAGTACTATAAAAGATCA
>APFE031172784.1:1538-13992 GCA_000404065.3 Pinus taeda
CCTTTCCTTTATCAGGAGCTTTAGATTTACACGCCCTTTTGAAGTGCCCTTCCTTTCCGCATTTCCAGCACACCACCTTTGTAGGTTTTCCTGGAGATTTAGATCTCCCTCTAGATTTAGATCTCCCACTCGATGACTTATTTTTGTTTCTGTTCTGGGACCGTCCTCGTACAGACAGGGCATCACCATTCTGGTTGTCCATATTTTTCCATCTTCCTCCGTCAGCAAGGCTGAGACTATTTCATCAAACTGCAAAGCAGTTGCATTGCTACCTATTGCAATAACCAGACTATCCCACGAATCTGGTAGAGAACACAACAGACTGATGCACTTATCTTCATTTGAAACTTTAATATCAACAAGTGATAACTGACTTACCACAGTGTTAAACGCATTCAGATGCTCTGTCATCGAGTCTCCATCTTTCATCCTCAGGTTATACAGCTTCTTCCGCATGAATAGTTTATTCACCAGAGACTTAGATTGGTACAAAGTCCCTAACTTGTCCCACAGAGCCTTCCCTGTAGCTTTCCCTGATACATTCAACAATACTAAATCTGAGACACACAATCGTATTGTGCTCTTTTCCTTCCGATCTAGCTTCTTCCATTCGTCATCGGTCACTCCCGTTGGTTTAGTACCTGGATCTACCGCGATCCACTGATCTTTATCCACCAACAGATCCTCCATCTTGAGTTTCCACAACTCAAAACTCTGACCATTGAACTTCTCAATCTTTATCTTTCCATTGCTCGCCATCTTCTTTCACCACCAGAATCGATATCGCAGATCTCCCACTTAACAGGGTCCCACAGGCCCGAGCGAAACCCCTCAGCAACAAAGGCGTCCCCTTGAAGCCAAAACAGCTTTGATACCAAATCTAGGCAGTCAGAAGTGTGACCTTACGACTTTGTGACTAGCGAGTCGCCAAGGTTGCAAGGGTTGTCTTGGTCGCAGGTATATGCTATAATCGTGTTCTGATTATGCGACTTGGTATTATCTGATGAATTTGCAAATTTGATTAACTTAGCGAAAAATTTGGATTTCCCTCGGATTTACTGACACTGATGAACCTTTGAGAAGGGCCTAACAGGATCAAAGCTTATGCTTGATGTAGGGGGTCCAATTTTTTTTATGTTTTCTCAGATTTTTGGAGGTGTTGTCGCAACAGCTACAACAATTGGTGATTCCCTAGAAGAACCCAGGATCTTTGACGTTTACGGGCCTCGCTTAAGGGGACTTGAAATAGATATTTCTTGATTGGGCTACGGGTCCCATTGATGGTATTCCAGGTTCTCCTTTCGAGCTTGGTCATTTGTTCTGCCTGTCTCGACATGATCTTTACACATGCAAAAAAGGGGCGCTACCTTCTGCTGCCTTGGGCCCAAAAGGGAGAACCAAATTTATAGCATGAGTTTTAGAGTATTCCTAGTATAGTGGTTGTGGTACTCTAGTGTTGCTCCGCTGCCAACGAGCCTGAACAGTACCCCAGTGGAGTCACTACCTAGAAATCATGAACGTTGTTCCGTTGCCAGTGAGCCTGGTCAGTACCCCGGTGGAGTCATTACTTCACCTCTTTATGTAGGAAGCCTTTCTCAGTCCTTTAGCCCTTATTATGAAAGGTGTAGGTGTTCATGAGCACTTATTTTTCCTGTGCATATAATGCACTTATTTAATGGAGGCTTAAAACCTGGGCAGATGAGGGATCCCAACTTATTTGACTTGCAAAGAGGCTATTTTTGGCTTTCATAGTCCTTATTGTTTTCCTAGGATATGTGCATACTCATTGCTAGTTTCTTCACCTCCTCTTTCATACCTAAGACTGCAGGTGAACTAGAATGACTTCAAGAGTTTAGATCATGCGAGCAACATGGATAGACTGACGTGGGTGAGAATGAGGACTTGTGCTTGCCATCGAGTTCCCCGTCGTTACCAAATATTTCGTAATATACCCTTGACGTACATAAACTTTGGTCTGTTAATGGATCTAGAGAGCATCTGAGGGACCTAAAGTGTAGGGATATTTTAACTTTGACCTTCCATCTCTACTTTATTCCAGAAAAACAACAAACAACCGTTAAACTAGTGATTGAAACTAACTGGCGGTCAATGACAACTATCTATGAAAGCAATGGTAGAGTATAGTACATGGTGGCAATAGCAACTCTGGGGTTGCTAGGTGAAGTAACGTTTAAGGTCGTGGCCATTCACTGGAAGGGGTTCCACCGTCCTCCCAAGGTTTGTAATTTAAAAGTGTGATGACCAATTTTTTCTACAATTTGGAATGGACCTATCACAAGGCTTGAAATTTTGCATGTTTTCCTTTGTCTTCATGAGCCCTGTCCCATTGGAGCACTAGGTGCCCTACCTCAAATTTGTGGGACCCTGTGGATTTCCCATCGAACCATCTTTTGATCCGAGCTTGGTGAATGGCAAACTGCCCCTTATTTTTGAACCTTTCTTCCTCTAGTTTCACCAGGGTATCAATCTAGCTGTGTATTGATGGGAAAGGGGTGCCTTGTGACTCTTGGGCTAGCCTAAGGGCGGGGAGATACGGATTGGGGGCCAATATGGCTTCTTTCCCGTAGACTAGGAAATATGACGGTGTGCTTATTAAGGTTTTGGGAGTGACCCAGTCAGCCCAAAGAGCATTAGTGAGGGCATTATACCAATTCCTCTGCTGTTAAAGTAGGGTTTGTTTGATGATACGAATGAGGTTCTTGTTGGTTGATTCTTCCAAGACATTCCCTTGAGGGTAGTAATTAGCTGAATGTTTTAACATTATGCTATTTTCTAAAGCGAAATTATATAATTTCAAAGATGAGAAGTAAGTAGCGTTATAAAAAACAAGGGAGGTTGGAATGCCAAACCTAGTGATGATGTGCTGCTTAATAAAAGATATTACCTCATTGTCATTAACCCTTCAAAGTGGGATTGTCTCTACCCATCGAGTGAAGTAGTCGGTGGCCGTGATTATGTAACTATGCTACTTTGATGAGTGAGGGATGATCTCGCCTATGATGTCCAGACCCCATTGTTGAAAAGGTTCCTTGACTGCTATGTGTTGTAGGGGGGTAGATGACCTTGTATGCCTGCCAACATGCTTTTGGAAGATCAAACACTTCTGTACATAGTCATGAGCATCTTTGAATAGAGTGGGCCAGTAGAAACCTGCCCGCATAACCTCGTGTGTCATGTTGTTTCCCGTGTAATGACCTTATGCTGATCCGTCATGTAGATATTTGAGAACTCGTTGTGCTTTGTCATATTCTAGACATCTTAGCAACACACCAAGGTGATGCTTCTTGAAGAGGTTCCCCTAGACCATATGATATGAGGCTGCTTTCAGTTTGATGGCTCTTCTCTGTTTAGCAGACATTGCTTCGGGCAAAGACCCTTGTGTTAGGTGTTGTTTTAAATTAGCATACCATGATGGGGAGTCATGTGATCCGAGGAGTTTGTTGTGGTACATTTCAATTTCATGCTCCCATCCTTCTGTTTCTTGGGCTAGTTGGTCAGATTCTGTGCCCTGCAGATCTGTGGCCTTAGCAGCCAGCTTACAAAGACCATGCCCTTTTACAGTGTGAGAGGGCTTAAATTCTAAGTCGTATTCCTAGAGGGATGTCATCCAGTTGGCTCTTCTCTCCCCCAACTCTTGTTGTACAAAGAGGGATCTAACAGCGGGATGGGGAACCATTACGGTGATGTGATTTTTTAGGATGTAAGGCCTAAAGTGTTTCACCGCTTTGTATACAACATAAGCCTGCTTATTGATGTTCAGGTAATTGAGCTATGCCCTTTGGAGTCCTGTACTCATGAAAGATATAGGACGTTTGTCATGATCGCAGTCCTTTTGGTGAGGATCATGGCTAGTGACAAATGTGAAGCGAAAGTGTAAAAGATAAAATCTAATCTTTGCGGAAATCGGGGCTTGAGAGAGAAGATACCTCCGTGATTTATACCTTAATCCAATCAAAGGATTCCTTTTCTTCCCGGTCCCATTTGAAAATTGTATCTTTCTTTATCATGTTCTGTAGAGGTTTGGCAATTTGTGCAAAATCTAAAATGAACTTGCGTAGAAAATTAATTTTATCGAGGAAAGATTGCATACCTTTCTTGGTGCTTGGTTGAGGGATTTGTTCTATGGCTTTTACGTGGTCAGGGTCAACGATGATCCCTTTCTTAGAGATGATGTGGCCCAGTAGATTGCCTTCCAAAACTGCAAATATGCTATTCTTAGGGTTGAGAGAGATCCTATATTTCTGGCATCTTTCAAAAATATGTTTCAAATGCTGGAGATGATCACTTCTTCTTTTTGAAAAAATGGTGACATCATCCAAGTAGACCACCACACTCTGCCCCATTAACCCCCGCAAAGATATATCCATAGCCCTTTGGAAAGTTGCCCCAACATTTTTTATTCTAAATGGCATACGACGAAAAGTGATTGTTCCCCACTTCGTTTGAAATGTTGTCTTAATCCTGTCTGGTTTTGATACCAGGACCTTGTTGTAACCAGAGAACCCGTCTAGTAGAGAAAAGAGCTCAGACCTTGAGACAGTTTGAAGTATCTTCTCCATGGATTAGGGTAGTTATCTTTGTCTGACACCCGACTAAGGTTCCAAAAATCGACGCATAGGCGTATTTCTCCAGATTTTTTTCTTATTGGTACCAAGTTAGATACCCATGTCAAGTGTCTAACCTTAAAATTAATGCGAGCATCCAATAATTTATTTAACTCTTTTTGTATGAGGGGTTCTAAGGCGGGATGCACCTTCCTCAATTTCTACTGAAATGGTTTGACCCCTTCCCTGGTAGGAATAACATGCTGAATAATCCGAGTATCATACGCTTTCAAGTCATTATAAGTCCAAGCAAAGACATCTCGGTACTTTTGAAATGAATTGATGAAAGCTTGTTTTTCCTCTAGTGTGCATTCTATTCCCAAATTAACATATTTGGGGTCACACTCAGTCCTGAGATTGATTTTCTCATGCAAGAGAGTGGAACTATGCATCTTGGCATTTGACGGACCTCTGATGCGATTCTGAAGGTCGAACATTTTTTCTAATGACACTACCCCTTTCGATAAGGTATTTACCTTTAGGGAATCCACCTCGTCTTGTAATGCTTTTTCATGTTCCTCTTCGTCGATAGCCGTGCCTTTGAATACTTCCACATTTTCCATGAATTCCATAATCTGTTGGTCATAATTGAACACACGCTAGTTATGTTATCTGGTACTGTTGGTTTATTCAAAATTTCAATAGAAAAACCATCTCTAAGGGCTGTGAACCTAGCTACGGCATTAGCTAGAGTATCAGCAACAACGTTGTTAAACCTAGGAACAAACATGATATTGAAAGCTTAAAAAGAATTTATGAGACGCCATACGTCTTGCTGGTAGCTCTCTAGATGTGGAGACAAACAATGGATTCTATTGCATATCTGTCTCGTAATGATTTTGGAATCTCTAATGACTTGTAGGCAGTCTGCTTTTAAGTCAATAGCCTTTTTTAGGCCAAGCAACAATGCTTTGTATTCAGCAGTGTTGTTGGTACATTGGAATTCTAACCTGCAAGAGATCAAAAATCTATCTCCTTTGGGATTTAGGAGGATGCATCCAACCCCTGCTCCATCGTGGGTTTTTGAACTGTCATAGTATAGTGTCCACGTCTCTATGTTGGGAAAGGGTAAACCCAACATATGCAAGTTTAAAGAAAAAATTGCGTCATCGCAGCTCAGGGTTTGTGTGGGGATTTCAATCTAGGTATTCGAGGAAATGGTTGAGGTCTGAGACTGATAACACCCACATGAATATTCGAGGAGGCATACTTGTAAATCTTGTTGTGTGTAACTAATTGGATCATTAGAGCTTTCAAGGTCGGTAACAATATGTTTCATACAAGGTTCACTATTTACCCTGATCTAGTTATTTCTTCCTTTGTAAGGCAACCATAAGTGAGACCAATCGGTGGAAAAGTAGCCCTGCAACTTGTAAGACCAATCTCTACTGAGAAGAAGGCCGTACGATTCCAGGATGTCTACAACGATTATGTCAATGCATTGGTGCACTCGAGCATCAGAGGATAACCGAATGATGACATTATTTAATTCTCCAATGGCTCAGACTTGAGATTTGTCAAGCTGGATAATTTTGGCATCAGTTTTCTCTGGTTGAACATTCAATTTCTTGCATACCTACTAGGGCATAACATTGGTTGATGCACCAGATTCAATGAGGTAGTTGTGGACATTGAAATTAAAAATTTCAAAGGTTAAGAGGAAAGGGGGAGTTGAGCCTCTCGAGTTGGTGTTGGCGGCATTAACTATAGCTTGGAGGTCAACTACAGCTGGGGATCAACCTACGGGATTTCCCTTGCTAGAAGCGGTGGGTTTAACAGGGGCAGGGGAGAAAGTGAAGGCTTTGGCTATGAGTTCCAGCTGAGTCATCAATTTTCACAACTTGAATAACGAGATGTTAGCTCATGTCTTCTTTAAATCTTCGATGATATTGTAGTCTAACTTTGCAGACAAAGATTCTGGCGCTACGTGTGGCGTAGTCGCGATAGTCTTAGTAGTAAACCATTTGGATGCATATTTAGGTGTGGAGGGGTTCCTTTTCACATTGGAGGGTGATTTGCTCAGGTATAAATCATCCATTCCTCTGGGTGAGGGGGCAGATGTTTGATTGGTATCGGTTGGGGGCAAGATCCTATGCAACAAAGTTGTCTTCTTTTCTTCTAAGGAAAAGTCCGCTACTGCACCTCTACTCCTAGGATTGTAACTTTTGAGGGGTTTTTGGGGAGCCTCCCTGAAAAAGACTTCTTCTGTAGTGCACACACCTCCTCCCTGGAGGATCTCGAGAGTTAGCACAGTGGAGGGGGAATCCTCACCAAGGGGGGAATCATCTTCTCATGATTCATCTTTTGCTTCCTCTACTTCGTCGGCAGTCTGATCTTCTAATAATTGGGTGATTGATGGCAGTCATATTATGTAACCATTGTGGGCAGGTTTTTTCCAGAGTGCAAAGCCTGATGGAATGTGTATAAGTTATCTTTGCCTAATTCTTCTATGTTGAAGGTAGGACTAGGGTTTTGCGAAACTTTAGGGGGGAAATTATTGGTTTTCCAGAAAAAGGGCTTAGTGGGTTTGGACCCTCCCGAGGCATCATTGGTTTTTCGTTTTAGCTCAGACACTTCATTGGTTAGTTGTTTAAGCGATTTGGTTAGTCCTTCAAAATCAAAAGGATATTTGTCTTTATCGGCTATTTTACTTGAGGAATCCTGGTTCATCTTACCAGAGGACTTTGGATCTTGTCGCGACTCGTGTTCCAAGGCACCGATTGAAAGAAGATCCTTTTTGACCTCAAGTGCCATGACAAAATTCTCTACCAGAGTGAGCTTTGCTTCATGCTTAACGAAAATGACAATGTCCCATGGAAGGGCCCTTGTGTAGTAAGCAATCATGATGGAATCATCAAGGGCTACATCCATGGGGAACTTGTTTAAAATAGTGGTGACACATTGATTAAAATCCTTTACCTTCTCCTTCTTATGGCATTTTAGCGTGCTGAGCTTGGTGAGGAGCATGGAAGGTGTCTTATCTTCTGAAAACTTTTCCAAAAAGGATTTCTAGAACTCGTCCCATGTTTAGATGGAGGAGACAGGTAGTGATCAATACCAAGTGGCTGATTTATTTTCAAGGATATGCGGGAACAGGTGGCATGCTACGTCGTCGAACTGGACCTTCATCATTTGCATAGCTAAGTAGAAATTGCTAATGTGGTCATTAGCTGAGGTCCCTTTCTCTGGGTCAAATTTTGGGAAGTGTTTCTTAGAATTTTGGGGCATATCATGGAGGAGGCCTCTAAGGTTTAAATGGGATTACGCCATCCAAGCCAGTGGTGGGGGACAACGTTTTGGTCTAGGGTTGAAAAGGAGGCAGTGATTGTTGCCTTTTGATTCACTATCCGTACCTGACCTGCGGCTGGTGCGAGGGGGGAATCTGGCTTCTCTTCTCGGCACTCTGAGATGTCCTAGATCTCTCGTGTTTCTCACGTTCTGGTTGTCTCTTAGGTTCCTAAGGAGACATTGGTTGTTGTAAAATTTTATGTAGTCTCTAAGGTAGTCCCCAACTCCTTGTCCCAAGATCCCATGAGTGCCCTCGATGAGCGGTTGATTGTTGATATGGGTTTCCTCAATGATTTGTCGATTGTTCATACGCACTTCCCCTCTATGCGTCTGGTTATTCTCGCTAGTAAAGGTATTCTTAGGCTCCCCCTCTTCATCTTTAGGCTAGCTTTCCAACCCTTTGATAGATAGTCTTTCGACAATGTTTGCATAATCATCTAGGGCTAAGCCAATTAAATGTGATATGGAGTTAACTAGGATGCCTTGACGAGTATAATGAAGGTTGGAAGTGCAAGAGTTGGCTAGGGATTTAGCGGCGGGAATACATCTTAAACCCCTAGTGAATTGGCGTGTGATAGGGTGCAAAGCCCTAAGCTGTTCATTAGTGACTTCTTACATGGGAAGTTCCTCCCCTCCAAGGGTGTCTTGAAGGAGGGGAATATGAGATTATTCCTGGAGTGGTTTTGTGAAGGGTGGCATGAATGAAGGGTTATACCGTACCTCAAGCGGCGTGGGAGGCCGAGGTTGATTACTTCCTTGATGGGAAGTCTTTGTGTGAGGAGGGATTTTAGTGCTTGCCATGCCCTCCTTCTAGTGCCAAATCTGTTGATGGACTGTAATTTATCACCAATAGTAAGGGGATCTCTCCAGTTGTAGGTTCCCAACTAGATCCTGCACTGAGTGTGTTGGAGATCCCTTCTAATATGTAGGCCTAACTATCGTTCAGTTTTGTAGAGCTAGCTTTGGATAGAGGTGCGATATAAACTTAGTAGAAGGTATGAGTTTTAGGAAACACAAGAGAATAATTGACAAGTATCCTGTATCTATATATATATATATATATATATATATATATACCGTGAATAGCAAGAGATAAACCACACAGTCTCACGTAAAGTTATTGTTAGTATGACTTTAAATAATACCTGTGCAAATTAAATAGATACTGCTTAATGATTGCAAAATTAGTTTACAATAATCAACCATTTACCAGCGTACATAACTGTGCAATCAAAATAAAGATTATACTAATACCTAAAGAAATAGTTCATTGGCATGCGTATAGAGTGAAATAAACCAAATACCATTCATACATAGAAAAACCAGATTTGGGGTACGAAATAGCATGTGGAGCAACTGCACATCAAGAAGCTTTCGAGAACATTCGATCCGTCAAGTGAAGAAAAATACTCATGGTACCAACACATAGATATTTGAAGCATTCAATAGAGAAAATGTACAATTAACTCTTGTATTGACTAGAAGAACCACACTTCTCTTAAGCAATATTTCTATGACTATCCAAAAGTCCTTTGCTCAAAAGCCCTTTCAAATGAGACGTGAGGTTACATTTATAGAATGAGGGAGACCTTTGGTCTACTCTTGACTCTTGGACTTCCTAGTGACCTTTCAACAACCAAATGACTCTTAGCATTCTATGTGACCTTTTGTGTTCATAGAGTATTTCGTGCTATCATAGTACACAAAACAAAGAAATGGCTATCATCCTAGTTGACTAAGCTGCAGATGGCGAGTTCCGAAATGCTGAGCCCGAGCTTTTCGGTTAGGTAAGTGCACCATATGTTGTATTCTGCCACGATGGGAGAGATTGGTGGTTGACCTTCATCATGTCGGTGGAAGAATTATAGTGCGTCCAGGATAAGGGTATTTCGCTTAGCTCGTATATGATTGTTTAGGGTACCCAACTTGGTGTAGAGCCTCACTGGTTCCACAATGTAACGCTTGATATTTTCCACTGAGACCGACATACCTCCTATGCGGGAAACTTGTCTATATGTTTCCATGAATGCTTTCACCTCATTGTTGATCTCCTCCTGATTCCTGGCTTGTCCAATTTCTCCTATAGAAGGGGACCCATGCAGTTGGATCACTGACTCTAGACTACTGAAAAATTGACTGTAGGAAGCCAACACCCTCTTTACATCTTTAACTAATTTTTCTCTGGACTGCACTTTGATACGAAATTGGACCATGGTATTCTGCATAGCAATCCAATATTTCCTGGGGACTACTGTCGGGGCTTCGAGGTACTATTAAGACCATTCATGTGTTTTATTTGGGGCGATCATGGCCTCTTTGAGCATTGCAACCATTTCCTTTGAGTGAGTTTGAATAGCCACTATGGGAGCTATAGTGTGGTGCAGTTTTTCCATATCCTCATAAACTACAACCATAGTCTCCCCCGGGATCTATGTTTCTAATGCGACTACTATTTGGAAATCAGCTGATCCTATATGTAGCAAGTGGAGTGTTGTGATTTCCTCCTCCAAGTTCCTCTTCCCTTGTTTTTCTACGCTGGCCCTTTGCTTAGATGCCTATAACCTATTTTGCAAATCTACAATTCGTTTGCTCATCCGGGCTACATTGTGTTCTGTGGCAGCTACGGACGCTGTATCGGCAGAGGCAATCATTAGTAGGTTTGACGTGATATTTGGCACAATCGTTTTTTCCGTAGTTACCGACAATAGGTCAGCTAGGTTTTAGCTGCAGGATTTCTTCCTCTCCTATATAATATTGAGGTTTACTTCATCAAATGTGATTTTAGTCAGACCTAGAACCTCTTCCTCTTGATCTTCTGAGATGCCTAGCTCTTAGAGGGGTAGGTGTCTGCCAGTGAGGGGAGTAATGGGAGGTATGTCCAAAGGAGGAAGCTCACTATGTCCTGAGCTTGGATCGACCACCCTACTCGTCTCTCCAATAACTACCATTTCCTTCTCCCTGTTTTCCCTAAGCTCCTCCTCCCGTTTCATCTTTTCCTTTTTTGCTAGTGCTCGTTGCCTTTCTAGCTCTTCCTCCATGTTCTTCAATTCCTGTTCTAATCTTTGTTGTTCATCTTGTTTTTTCCTTGCATCTTATTCTGCTTGTCTTTGCTTTTCGACCTCTTCTTCCTTCCCTTTCTCTTCCTCATCTTTTGCTCTCTTTTCCTCTTCTTACCTCCTATTCTCGTCCTCCTACCTTTTCCTCTCTATCTCGACCTGGCTTTAGGTGTTGGGTTCCTACGATTGTTTGCTTCCTACTTCTCTTTTCCTCTTTAGTTCTCGCTTCTTTCTCACCAGTTTGGCATTTCTTTGTATGAGTGTAACTTCCTCTTCCTCGTTGTCAGTTAGAGGATCTTCCACTTCTTTTCCTTTTCTCTTCCCTAATGTCTTGGCTCTCTTCGATGTTCTTTCTCTGAGGCTTTCATCATCCTGGAAATCATCAAGGAGTTCATCTTCTATGACCTATTGCTCACTGGGGTTGATCTCCCTTGTGGAGTTATACCAATTCCTAATTTCCTCTTCGAGGTCCTTCCTAATGTGGGTGTAAGATCAACTGAATTTTGCCTTCATACAGTGGGAAACTACAATCTTTAAAGGGTCATACATTCTGTAATTCAGGGTCACAAAATGTCTCCCCTCGAGTTCTTTAGCTTCTGCTTCCCCCTGTTTGAATTTTTCTACTACGTATGCCCTAATAGTAAGAGGAAAAGGCGACCAAGGTTTCTTCTTATCTTTGTGCAACAATTTCCAGAAACCTTGTGTCATCTGGTAGCAGACCTCTCGTAGAAGAGTCCTCTCTGTGACGAACTTGGGTAGAGTGTGCAGAGCTTTATGAGTACCAAACACCCTGATTATTGTTCCTTCATCGATAGGGAACGAGTGAACTACTTTAACTATGGTCCTCATGGTTATTTTTGACATGCAAGGTGGATCTTCCCCGAACAACAATTGGTATAATGGGATGATAAATGTTTCATATATTATATTCAACGTGGCTTTATAAGCCATGTCCCATAAGACCTTATAGTGGCAGTGGATAGGTAGGGGTACTGATGAGTCCTAATTACAACACCAGTGTTCAAAGTGGTGCCTTGAACAGATAGTGTCAAGGAGGTACAAAGACATATAAAATTCTGGGGTTGCTTGGGAGGTGGGCTTTGGGTGGTGGCTATGTTGCTCCTCAAGGATGATGACAATATGCTCGCCCAATTGAAAATAATTCCTTGAGTGGCGACATCATACATGAGTGGGACCCACGTGCCATAAAACACATTGGAGTCTGCCTTGCCATATAGTTGACACATCATTGCAACGATTAATTGATATACCCTACGTAGCCCTTTGGTCTTGTATGCCTGGTTTGTCCTGACCCAAAATTTCGCAGGTTCTTGCCACCAATCCCTCAAGATGTCTTTCGTTGGGGTAGTGAATTCAACGAGCCACTTGGTGTTAAAAATCTGTTTCTTTTTGTTGGGTTGTGTTATATTCTTTCCACGACTAACCTATGTAGTGAACCAGGGGGTTAGAGGGGGGGCGGAGCCC
>APFE031172787.1:0-10744 GCA_000404065.3 Pinus taeda
AGTTCAGGACTCGAAAAAACTGCTAAAAATAGTAAGTTGTGCTACAATTAAGGAAACTGAAAATGCTGAAAGAGAAAATTGTGGGGGTCCAAATGGGATAGGTGGGTGGCCACCAACATCCACCTGGATCATACATTGCATTACAAGGTGATCTACAGTGGGAATTTCTACATGGTATCGGAGCAAAGGTGATCAAGGAAGAACAATATACAAGCAAGAGAAGTTCGAAGTTTGGTTTCTAAATATTGAATTAATTTCTTATCACATCTATTTCACCGATGGCGTTCAGTGGTTTGAGACTCAAATATGCTCTTGATGGTAGTTTGAATTATATAGCTTGGAAGGATCACATGGAGGCAGTATTAGAAGATAACAGTCTAAAGGACTTCATTGATCAAGAAGTCCAGAAGCCGACTGATGCTACTCAACTGATGGAATGGAAAAAGTGTGTCGCTAAAGCAAGGAGAATCCTCCTAGAGGGAGTTCGAGATCACATTGTCTCGAGCCTCCATGGGAAGGAGACTCTGTTTTCAATGTGGAAAACATTGAAAGATCTTTATCAGAATAGCAGCGATTAGAGGAAGTTGGCGTTGAAAGATAAGCTTCGAAAGATCAAGTGCGAAAAGGGCGACAAAGTTTCTACGTTCCTGAACAAGCTCACCACCTGCAGGGATGAGCTTGGAAGCGTAGGGATCGTGACTGCTGATGATGACATGGTGAGTCTTGCACTACTCGGTCTTCCTAAGAGATGGCATAGCTACCAGGACTAGGTTAATGGAAGAGAGAAACTGCCAGATTGGAAACAACTTTGGTCAGATCTGATGCAAGAGGAGATAAGGCAAAGCACCAGGGATGAATCTTCATCAAAACAAGATGATGAAGAAAATTTAGCTTTAGCGAGTAAATCTAAGAAAGGGAAAGGGAAGGCATCCCAATCCAAATCTTCTCATGGTGGGAAGAAGGTTGACAAGTCGAAGGTGTGATGCTTTCACTATCATGAAGTGGGCCATTATGCTATGAATTGTCCACAAAATAAATCCAAGAAGGGTTCCTCCAAGGGATGTGATGGTGAGGCATTAGCTTCACAATTTGAGCTGGATTTCTCGCTTATCACATGCATGGTTTCATCCATGGTTGGATGTGTTTGGTACCTAGACAGTGGAGCTTCTTCCAACATGTCAGGTGACAAGAATATTTTTAGTATATTGGAGGAGAAGGATCTCCAAATGAGGATCGATATGGGCATTGATGGAAAGTACTGTGTCTCAGGTGAAATTACAATTGTGTTTCAGAGGAAGCATGGTGCTCCTCTCACCCTATCTATTTTTAAGTATGTACCAGGTTTGAAAAATAATCTTGTGTCTATTGCTATGCTAGAAGATAAAGGCTATGATGTAGTCTTTAGTAAAGGAAAAGTTTTCCTGAGGCATATCGGCACCGGACATACCAAGCGAATTGGGATTCGAGTAAAGAATCTCTACATGATGGAGGTAGATGACTGTGCTACACTGAGTTCCAAAGCAGAGGTGGTGCAAAGCCAAGATGCTAGTGAGTTGTGGCATAGAAGACTAGGCCACTTGCATCACGGGGCCTTCAAGCTCATGCAACAAATTTCTACCGGCTTACCCAAGGGAAAACTGGAGCAAACAGATACATGTAAAGGATGCACCCTGGGTAAGTATGCGAAAGCTTCCTTTCAGGATCGGGATAATAGAGCTGGAGCAATCCTAGAGTGAGTTCACTTAGATGTATGTGGACCATTCTCTACAACCTCCATCGCTAAGCAAAGGTACTACGTTATTTTTATTGATGATTTTTCTCGTAGATGTTGGATCTACTTTATGCAAAAGAAGGATCAAACCTTCTTGAGGTTTTATGAGTTTAAAGCCTTGGCAGAGAAAGAATCTGGAAAGAAAGTAAAAGCCTTGCGTAGCGACAATGGTGGAGAGTATGTTTCCTAGCAGTTTAAAGACTTTTGTGCAACAGAAGGAATTAAACAGGAACTGATGGCACCTCATAACCCACAACAGAATGGGATGGCCGAAAGGAAGAATAGATCTATTGTGGGAGCAGCTCAAGCAATGTTACATGACCAAGGCCTACCACTTCATCTGTGGGCTGAGGCATGCAATACAATAGTGTACCTTCAAAATAGAAGTCCTCATCGTATTTTGGGGATGAAGACACCTATGGAGGATTTTTCAGGGAAGTGACCAGATGTGAGTCACTTCCACATCTTTGGATCACCAGTTTTCTGTCATGTGACCAAATATTCTCGGAAGAAGGTAGACCCAACAGCTGAGTTGGGGATACTTATGGGGTACACAGATACACCCCACAATTATCATGTGTTTCTGCCTGCCAGTTAGAGGATCATAGTGCGCATGGATCTGAAGTTCAATGAGTAGAGAGCCATTCGAGTATCATTTGAGAGGGAGCTCAAATTGCATGGTGATGAGAAAATTTTAGTTCCAAAGGAGGAGGAGCCTCCTGATGATGTGGATCAACCACATGCAGAGGATCCAGTAGTGGAGACCATCACTCCTGGAGAGTCTTCCAGAGATGAGCGGAAAGGCTTGCGAGAAGCTGACAGATTGATGCTAGATGTGAGAGAGAATGTGGGGCAGCCATCCCCTCAGCATAGACAGAGGAGATCTCCCGAGAGATACACTGGCTACAGGGCTCTGGTTGGGGAGTGTGTAGCGGCCGAACCTTCTTCTTTTCAAGAGGTAGTGCAGCAACCAGTCTGGGTTGATGCAATGGTAGAAGAGTACGATTCTATCGTGTGGGATGTTGTCCCTAGACCTGAGGACAAGTCAATGATTAGTTCCTGATGGCTTTACAAGGTAAAGCAGGTAGCTGATGGCAGCGTTGAGAAACACAAGACAAGGTTTGTTGCTTGAGGTTTCTCACAAGTTGAGGGGATCGACTATGATGAGACCTTTTCTCCCATAGCAAGGTACTCATCCATCATATTGATGCTAACTCTATTAGCTCAGATGGGATGGAAGATCCATCAGATGGATGTGAAGACGGTGTTCCTCAATGGGAAGATTGGGGAAGAGGTATACATTGAGTAGCCCAAAGGATTTGAGACCTTTGTTCGTGAGTCGCATGTTTTCCGACTCAAGCAAGCATTGTATGGGCTGAAGCAAGCACCCCGTGCTTGGTATACTAGGATTGAAAGCTATTTCACCAGGTTGGGCTTCACCAACAGTGAAGCAGATGCAAACCTTTACTACATCATGGTAGAAGGTAAGCCATTGATTATTGTACTTTATGTCGATGATCTGATTTTGACAGGTGATGATCAGTTGATCAAATCTTGCAAGGAGGACCTTACAATAGAGTTTGAGATGAAGGACATGGGACTCATGCACTACTTTCTAGGCATGGAAGTGTGGCAGAAAGATGGGAAGTATTTGTGTCTCAAGGCAAGTATGCCAATGAGATACTCAGGCGCTTTCACATGGAGAAGTTCAAACCCATGCAAACTCCTCTAGCTGGAAACTGGAGGAAGGAGGACGCTACTTTAGGTGAGGTAGTAGCTGCTACTGTTTATCAGCAGCTGGTGGGTTCACTTATGTATTTGGTGAACACACGAACCGACTTATGATTTGCAATGAACCCACAGACTCAAGCTATGGTTCAACCTACCAAGCTGTTTTGGAAGGTAGTGAAGCATGTGCTGAGATATCTCAGAGGCACTACATAGTATGGATTATGGTACAGACATACATAGGGAGTGAAGCTGCAAGGCTTCACAGATGCGAATTGGGCTGGTAGTCCATCAAACCAGAAGAGCGCTTCTGGAGGAATCTTCAACCTTGGTTCAGCTGCAGTTTCTTGGTATAGCAGGAAACAGAGATCAGTTGCACTTAGCTCAGTAGAGGCTTAATACATGGCTGCCAGTCAGGCAGCATGCGAGGCCATTTGGATGTGGAAGATTTTAGTGGGATTGTTTGGTCAAATGATAGATCCTACAATGATATACTGTGATAATTAGAGTTGCATAAAACTCTCTGAGAATCCAGTGTTTCATGACAGGTCCAAGCATATAGATATCCGTTACCATCATCTACAGGATTGTGTGGTCAAGAGGATCATGATGTTGCAGTATGTTTCAACAGAGGAGCAGGATGCATATATTTTGACTAAGGCATTGTCAAAATGCAAGTTCAAGTTCCATAGAGACAGGATTGGGGTTACTGATAATCCCTTTCTTGTTGAGAGGGAGTGTTGAGATTTGCAACAAGAAATGCTAAAAATAACACTGCTATAAATAGTCAGGCTATAAATAGAAGTTCAGCCATTGTGGATCTTAGCAATAATGGGTGAAAAGTGAAAGTGCTAAAAATATCTTTTCTAAAAATAGCATTTCAGGATCCCTTCTTATTTTTAGTCAGTCCCTGGACTAAACATAGGAAGTAAAATTCAAATTTGATATTAACAGTAGTTTGTAAATTAATTAATTAATTCAATTTGAGTTAATTAGTTAAGGAAAACAAACTTGAAGTCTATGTGAGGACATGCAATAGTTTATCTATTAATTGAGGGATTTATCCATCAGTTAAAGAGATAAGGATGAGTTGTAATTAGTTGGCTTAGTTAATTGAGTCAAGTCTAGTTAGATTAATTTAACAGTTTGTTAAATTAATGAGAGTTTAGTTAGTTAATGCTTGCATGCATGTAACTATTGTATTTCAGATAACTGAAGATTCACTCATGGATAACTCATGCATCTCAGTTCAGTCAGAGACCCAGTTGAGATCAGATGGAGGGAGAGTGTGCTATCAATTGCAAGAATATTCTATTGTGAATATTCGTTGCATGTAGAAGGAATATTATTCCTTGAGGATTGCGCAGTTGGACCTGAGGTTATAGTGAGTGTGATGAGGCCAATTCACACATGTGACAACATTGGACCCCAATAAAAATTGTACAAGGAAATAGGAGGCTTGGAGGGCTTGAGGAAGATATATCCTATGTTTATTGAGTCTATGATTTGTATTGTTTGATTGCAGAGAGAGCAGGATAGCTTGAGAGCTGATTCTTTTTGTAACTTGAATAAGATTTCCACTTGTATGATAATACAGAGTTGGGGTTTTAGGCTAGTGCTTTCCCCAGTGAATATCTTCTGTGTTATGGTTGATTACTTCTCATTCTCAGTTATATTTGTTCTTGGTTGATGTTGCTCATGTTTGATTAAGCTTCCGCTAAATTGTTTGTAGAAGTAGATCAAGTGTTTTGCTTTAGTACATTGCATTATTAGGTGATCTATAGTGGGAATTTATACACATCATACACATGCACAAGATTTCATAAAGGAATGGCCCTCTAGAATTATGCTTTTATTATTGATCTAGGAGGCTCATTCTATAGCCCAATATGAGGGCAATGTTTAATTCGTTCTGCGCTCAACATGTTTAATTTTGTATATGCTCAATGTTTAATTTTGTTCGTGCTTGTGTTGTGTTTGTCCATCCGATGATTCTATCCTCTCCGTTGTGTGGCTCTCATATTTATATGATTTTTTCCATTCCAATGTGGTTTTTCTCCATCTAAGCTCAAGTTGGCTTGTCATCATGGACTATGCGCCTTGGGTTGGGTTTACATTGTCATTTTTCCCAAACACCCACATACTCGCCCAACACCCTCACTAGTCTCCTCGCCCAATATGCCCTCAAGTACAAATTTGGCCACTTGGTCCACACTTGCTCATTCCATGATGCCCTCCATTAAATCCAACATGTCCCAGCCTAACTTTCCTCCTTTGCTCAATTTCTCCTATAGGGGTGACTTGCCCCACACTTGGGGGTGCCTATGTCACCTCTCATGGTCTCATCTTTGGTTTTTTCCCATTTCTTGGCTAATTTGGGTGCTTGGTTACTCATGCCCATTGTGCCACCAAGTTTCCCATGTGAAACCAATGGAAACCCCAAGTGTTCGTTTTTCAACACCTCATGTTGGCATGCCCTCACCAAACATCCACTTTTGCCACATTTCCTATGATAACTTCATCACAAATTGTGCAATGGAGATGTCACCCATGGAATGCACCTTGGTTAAAGGCACGCCCAACTTTAGGGGTTGACATCCTCCCATACTCAAATTTATTACCATCCTGGCAATAGTTTAGCTAGAACACTCCGGTAATCTCTCGTCAAATATTTTCATCATGATGTAGCCTCTCTAGATGATATCTCTAACTACATTTTTGGAAATCACCCCCGCATATGGGCATGTGTTGGATCCCCTCATGAAGCTCAACTAATCAATAATCTAATGTGATCATTACACCAAGCTCCATAAGAACTCATGGCTCACAGTGTAATAACCTTGACCTCAGATCATCATAGCTCCATCAATCTACTACTTTAAAGGCACCACCATAGGTACCCCCATGATATCAGTTTTCCATCTGACTGCAATAGTGAGGCATCTCCTCATGGCTCAATGAGATGAAAAGGAGTGTTGGTCATGGTGACCTCCACCCTTGTCTCCCATCTGATCTCCTAGAAGCACTCCTCCATACTTCCTCTTCATGTAATTCAACAATGAAGGGTATGACTCTCTCCTACCCTATGCTTCCTCAACAATATATAGAGCTCAAGATCTTGTGGCAAACCTCCCAAGGTGAAATTCAATACCAAGCCCCTCCTTTGCCTCAACACGCCAAGGCAGACCTCCTTGGTCACATCTATGAACCATTGTTGCCATCTCAGTCTCCTTTTCTTTCTCTAACTTGCTTGTCATCTTCTCCAACCTCTCTATCACGTATGTTAAACCAGATATTATATCCACATGTCATGAGAGAACAAACTCTACGTCATTTTTCTTTAACTCTCCACATGTAGCTCCACAAAACAATTGTTCACTCTTGAATATGGTGGTCATCCTCACTGTTGTGTTTGGGTCTCCTCTATGAGTCTTCACTATGATTGACTCAAGTCCCAATAGAATGAACATATGACCCATATGAGGCATAGGGACAAATATCTCATCAACCGATAACTCTTGTTCCAACATTAATTCATAGTCATAAAGTTGCACTTTTGTAAAGTCTGCCTTACTCTGCCAATATCACATGTGGATGGGTGCATCATCAATCAAACCAATCACTCACATATATTCGGATTTGATAGCCTTAATTGAGGTCTTCTTGTGCTTAACTCTAAGACCAAACTTCCATGCTACGTATTCCTTCACTAAGTTGTGGGTAGCTCTGTTATCAACCATTATTGTTGCTTGGATGCCTCCCAGTTCTACCCCAACAAATTCTAATGGGCTTCTTCCCTTACACTTGTCTTCTTCCTTATTTTTATGGGATGATACAATCCTAGTACCTGTAACATCCCAAATCTAGAAACCTCTTGTTACTCTAATGTAACCATTGTATGTTTAATATGCAATTACTTGTGAAGTGATCCTCTCCTTAGATCTAGCAAAATATAGGCTTCTTTTCTTTGGCCACTTGCTAGTTTTCCTTATTTGGAAGTTTTCCCCTTCTCTTTGTCCTTTTTCTTCTTATTTCTTTTATCACTTTGTGCTTCCTCCATATCTTTCCCATCTATCTATAAATCAAGGAGTTTCTCCACTGTGGTGATTATTACCACAAGAGTCTCGACTCCTTGCTTCTTGACTTCCCTTTTTGCTAATGGATAGAGATTGTTGATAAATTAATACATTTTGTCTTTATCATGCATATCCCTAAGCTCCATCATAAGAACAAAGAACTCCTTAATATAGGTATAGGTATTTATAGTATGATTCAACTCCGTCAAACTATCCCTTGCCACACATTCTTGATTCCCTGGTCCAAACTATGCATACAAAGCCTCTTTTAGTTATGTCCAACTCTCAATATTATTTGTGATGTGACCAGTTGCTAAGTGCTCATCTCAAGTTCTCCACCAAAGTTTCAATTGTTCTTGTGATATACATGGTGGTTTCATTGACTTTTATCTCTTCAAAACAATCCTTCATTTATTCCAAAGTTTGTTCCACGTCCCAACAGAATTTTCCAAGCACCTTAGCACTTATAGTCCCATCATACAACATTTGTTCTTTTAGCTTCACCTTCGTAGATGAACTGGTTGAACTCTACTCTATAACATGCTTCAACTTTTCTATAGTATATGTATGGTCTCTTGTGAGTGCCACAAGTGACTTCACATGTTCCTCCAAGTCCTTCATCTGATCCTCATGATCTTGGGCTTGTCTTATTACAAATTCAATGGAGTAGGAACCTGCTTCAAGGGCTCCTTTAATGTCTTGGATGTTTGTTCAGAGTTATTTAATTTAATTTTGTCAATCAAAAATTTTCTATTAGTTCATCAATATTTTACTAAATATTTTCTAGAAAATATCTTCTCTCCCTACCTCACTTTGACCAAATTTGTTGGCCAAGAGAGAAACAGTGATACAACTAGTGATGGACCAAAATCCATGGATTCTCAAATACAACAACCATTGATATTCCAAAAAACATACAAAATGCATAAAAAACCAATATGCATCATAAACTAGGGAGGAACAAGAGCATGACCACCATTTGGGTTACCAGGAGGATGCGACTGATCATGGGCATGGAACTCAAGATGTTCAATTTGAGCTTTCATCCTATCCAATCGAGAGTGGAGTCAATGTTGATTGTGCCTCAGAGATGCAATACGATCCAGTTGGTCCCATTGAGTTTGTTAGATATCCTCCAACAGACCCACTAATTCAAACTATTAATCATGGATTTGCATATTCATATCCATGACGAGAGTAGTGATGTTATTCACCCTACAGGCAATGAATTCCAGAGTGGGGAGCGCCACTTGTTAGAAAATTATATATTACATAGCAATGGAACACACAAAATATTATGGAAACACAAATACAAAACCGCATAAAACAAGAGAGACATAGATATATGTGGTTCACCCAATTTGAGCTATGTCCACGAAGAAACAATCAATCCTTCCTTTTATATTATCCAGCAAAATGAAGACACACAACCTACAACAGATCTGTTGTAATTTCCTCTTCGCTCTCACACAACCTCCTCTCTCTCTCTCACTCAGAATAGTAATACACAATTGCAATACAATTCCCTCATAGAAACTGAGGGTTGCCTTCTAGGGAAGAACCCCCAAATTAACATAACTTCTACTTTCAAATCATCTGCTTAATGAACGACCCAGATTGGCTGTGAAATTACAATATTTTACAAGGTGATTTTTCATCTATTTTTAGCTTCGAGGGCCCACTAGCCCCCGCACCCCGCCCCCAACCCGCGTGGAGGGGTGTACATTCTTCTTGGGGTATACATCTGATTAAAACAAATACCTTTGAATCAGGAACATAATCAAGCCCCACACCCAACACCACTATGGAAATAGATGCCAGTGAAAATTCTTGTGCGACCTCCTCTTCGTCACCAACCACCCCCCTTCTTCCTCGAGCTCCCTGCCCTTCCCCATCACCTAGGTTAACCCCTTCCCTCTGCACCCAACACCGCATACTAAGACGCTATACACCGAAGCAGTCTTTCTAGATAGACAACAAGGCCATGGGCTCCAATCCCCACCAAAGCAACACTCGCCACCCAAAACAATATGCGGCAAGGGAAAAAGAACCTTCACCCAGTTTACTTCGACTTGCTCAAACGGGGGTGTCGTTGTGCTAAGTAGAAAAAACCCAACACTTTGATGCCACCCAACCTAAGGAGCCCACAAAAATTTCAACAAGAGACCGACCTCTAGGGAACAACGCTATGATGATGGCACAAACCACTCTGCATTCAAACCATGGGAGCACAAGGCCAAAGATATCACCTCCCACCAAATAAACTAGATCGTCTTGAGTGCCTGAAGTCTCAGGTCCCAAACATAGAATTTTCTAGATACCAATGGCCCAAGAGAGGTAATTCGATGCAATACCAGTAGGAGCCATAATGCACTACTCTCCCTCACCAGAACTTGTTGTCCAACTTGGAGCCTTGTCACCAACCTCTTACCACAGACCAAACCACCCATCACCCGGATAAAGAGCCAAAGAAACAAGGTATATCTAGTCGAATCGTTACTTAAGGGCATCTTGAAAGGTTTAGATATTGCTCACATGCGCTACACTTGATTGTATTAAACATTAGCTATATGCCAACTCGAGGATGAAAGTATGCTCCCTTACCCCTGTCCCATGACCATTACAACATTCTGCCATCCCCATTGGGGAATATATATGTCTTAACTTTGCATCTGCAAGAGGTGAGAGGGAGAAATCTCTTAAGGTGCAGACCTCTTTCAGACTGAAAAAAGAGACTTGGTCCCCCCTGATACTTGGTAGATCTAGAGTTAAGATGAATCTAGGTTGGCGACCATGAAGGAGATGTGGTAAAAATATTCCTCCCCATTCATTGTTGCACCAAGAGGCGTTCTTTGTCCTAAATCCATCCTAGTATGGAAGAGATTTTGTAATACCTTGTCCTATTATGTTATGTTATTTAAACATTTTGACTTGGTCAAATTACATAAAAAGAAAAAATAATTAAAAAATTTTAATAGTTAATAATTATTAATTCAAACGTTTTGTCTGGATAAAAATATTTTAATATAAATAATTAACTCTTACCTCTTATATATATATATATGTGTGTGTGTGTGTGTGTGTATCAATTTGACCAAAATCTATTATTTTATTATTTTATTTTCATTATCTAATTTAATTTAATCTTTTTTTACCATTAAACTTTCCC
>APFE031172787.1:19346-50568 GCA_000404065.3 Pinus taeda
ACAATCTTTAGATTGAACGATTAAAATTATTTAGATCACACCTTTTTTCTTCAATGTTATCAAAATATCTTTTATTTTTAAAATACCATGGGTTTTTTTTTAAACCTCCTGTAAAGGTGATATTTACCTTTCACCTTTCACATAAGAACTTCTCCACGTAAAAATTCTTAAATATACTTGAAAAGATTCCCGCTTATCTTTATTATCAATAATGTAAAACCTTTTTTATCTATATATTTTTTTACTTTTTTTTTTGTTTGTTCAGAATATATTATTTCCTTTCCTCTTCTTTTTTTTTTATATATACCCTTCTTCTTTATTCTTTATTATTATTATTTTTTTTTAATTAGTAGCAAATGGCCAAGGACCTGAAAAAATGGAGAATCTCCAAATATATAGCGAAACGCTTCAATTATGACAACAACAAGATTGATGATAGGTTGTTAGCCAAAGCCCTGGTGATCAACCAAACGTGGCTCTGATACCAGATGAAGCGAAAATTTTAATACGCAGAATATATATGAATAAAATATCTTATTAAAAATGATGAATAGATAGATGATGATCGTTTGCAATGGGTTGCCTGGCTTATATACCGCCATGGGCACCCTTTGGGAAAGGGCATGATCTTATGATCGTGCCCTTTCGTCTAACTAAACCTAAAATTAAACAATAAATCTAGAATTAACTAATTTTTTACATAACACTCTCCCCAAGAACAATCATTTATCTCTCCTTATTAGTAGAATCAATACTGTCCTTGAATATTTCTCTTAAAAGACTTATTACCACATTTTAAGAAGCCAAAACAAAGAAGCGGATACTCTCACTAATCAAGCATGCTTTCTTGAAGAAGTTCAATATGAGATCAATGACACGCCAAGTTAAAAAGTTATCCCATGAAGAATCCAACTAAAGATAAATGTTTCTCTCTAATTATTTGGTTTATCAGACATATGTACCATGAGAATTATGTTTTGAAGAATTATAACCCCCCCTTATGCCTTCGATCTCCTCCTCCTACATATGAAAATACTTACATCACGTATGACATCGGGGCCGTGTCATTTCGTTTGAGGTGGAAGTTTGTGGTTGTGCAGACTATGCACCCAATTACTACTTGCATGTGGCATATATTGTAGTTGGAGCTCGCTTCATTCCCCCCTTCACCTTCGTACCAAATCCTTTGATGGTCACAAGGTGGGGAGAGTTAATGAAATTCATGACTAATACGCTCCCTGAAGCGTGGGAATTCATTGGCTTAAAGGTGGCATTCATGGCGGGTGTTAATATGATAAGGAAGAAAGTTTCGATTCGAGAGTGTGCCCTTGTGAGTTGAGTTAGCCTTTTTGTTGGCTAGTGGGCTTCCTGATCTTCTGTTAACTCCATTGGTGCTCAAAATTCTTCCAATCTAGTGAGCCTCTTGCTCAATGTTGAAAAATTTATCTAGTTAATTTCATTAAAAGCATATACACAAGGAATTTTCTTGTCTTTCATTGGCCTGATCTCATCCAATACAATAAGATAGTGGGAATGTTTCACCTATGGTGTGTTAGTGGCCTTTTTGAAATCTCATGAATTCAAGTTAGAAATTTTTTTAGTTGGTGTTTTCCATTGAATTCAGGGCCTCTCTACCACCCTGTACACTTCCTATGTGTTGTAGCAGCTATAACCACCCTCTAAAATTTTTCCTATGCTTTGATTTTGGAGCCTTCCTTCCAATCCATAGGATCCTATCTTACACTGATCCAAGTATTCATGCTTCGACTAACACTTATATTTTTCATTTGTGCTTGTGTTTGCTTGTTTTCACACTTACTTGATCTTTCTAACTCACAAGTTGATCTCCCGAATTGGTCTCACAGTGGTTCTGGACTTGCCTCCAGAAACTGCACAATCCTGGAGGGAAAGCAGCCTTGATGATGGGAATTGTGCAATTCTAACTAGAATTCAGCGTTGAGCTCAGAAATTTTGCAATCATGGAAGGAAACCCAACATTAAGCCCAAAAACTATGCAATCCCTCACCGATCTCAAAAACTGTGCAATGCACTGATCCAAAAAGTTGCCAAGTTCCCCAAAATTGTGCAATCTTTCTCGACAATGTGCACGACAAGTTTCCCAAAAAAGATAAAAATTAAAAGGCTAAAAAATTAAAAACATACCTAAAAAAAAGGGATCTATTTTTAGTATCCCGAAGGAGGCACTTTCATTATTTTTAGAAACTTCTGCCAAGTGTAAACTTTTTCCTTGATTTTAGGCATGCACGTCATAAACCCTAATTCACTCAAATCTATTTAATCGACGCCTCTAGAGCTCATTTTCACATTCGATCCTGGATCTCTAGCATTCATGAGGAGATCAAGGAACCTTCAATGCAGTCATCATCGCTTTTCGGGGTGAGTTTCACTTTTGTCGTCTTTTCTATCACTTTTTGTCATTTCGCTTATGTGAGCGTTGATTTATTTATTTATCTTCATAGTTGTTGGCATTTCAACTTGGTTCAACTTCTAGAGGTGTTGTTTTAAGTTTTTGTTTGCCTTTCACAAGTGTCACATCAGTTTTCATGTTTTGCATCGTTGGTCACCGTTGTGGCGACTCTCCTCACACACTTAATTTTCCTTCTGTTTGATTAGTTGTTGCACTTGATATACATTGATTTACTCATACTTAGTAATTTTTGCACTCAACCTCCATCATCACTCACTTCTGCTCTTTTTTCACACTTCCACCAGGCAGATCTACACTAGCTTTGGCCAGATCTTGCCTTGCCCAGTTGGGCACTGTGAAATCCTAAAGCTCAAGCCATAAGCTTGGCCTTTGGAACTGTGCAGTGCACAGTACATGCTAGCTCCAATTGTGCACTGTGCAGTTCCAAGGGTCAACCTATCATCTTTGCCACTAAGCCTACGTAATGCGCAGTCCCTCCTAATGTTTTCCCAGGTTGGGGTTGCGTATTGCGCAGCCCCAAACCTCAAACTTCATCCTTGGCCACTAGGACTATGTCATGCATAGTTCCCATGGTCATCCATTCTCCCTTGTTGATAAAAATTGTGCAATCCTTATCTCTAGTTTCCTGGTTTGCTGCTTGATCATCCTTTGAAGGTATATTTGTTGAAGTTAATGTTTGCTTTTTTTGTCCCACAAGTACCACACTTGTGAAGCACTTTTCTCCAGCAGTCATTGTTACCATGGCACCAAAGAGAGCTAATTCAAAAGAGACCATTGAAACAAGTAATAGGGAAGCAGTTGAGCAAACATCAATAGACTTGCCAATGTATGTAGAAACTCAGTTTTTTTATAGAAAAGGGGTCATCACTAACGTGGTAGCAAGTTAATGAAGCTCTTTCAGCAAAGAGCCTTGAGGCAGATCTAAAGGATCGACAATTTTATCTCAGTATCCAGCAGTCAGAACTACACAAGGTTGCATGCAGATATTCAGCCTTCCCATGTGCAAATGTCATAATCTAGATTGTTTCACACATTGATGAGAAGACCATGACATTAAGTAGTGCTAGAAAACAAAATCTTGCCACCTCTCGAGTAGAAGATTATTAGTGCATGTATCACTATACCCAGGCATTAAAGGTCATGGAAACATTTTTCTATGCCACCAACAGCTATGTGAATACATGAAACATTGTCAAAGGTTGGGTGAAAGAGCTAACGAATTTTCGAAAGACACCCACCCATTTATACAAGACAAAGTCTCTCAGGAAGGCCTACGAGCTCTTGGTTATCTTAACTTGTAGGATCCATGGTCAGCAGAGCATGGAGACCTTTCCTGAAGGGTGGGAAGCCTTATTGAACCAGGTTGTGAATGAGGGGAATTCATTCAATTGGTCAGATTTGTTGGCTTGACAGTTGAGAGCCCATGTAGCACAAGCCCAGAGCCCTCTCGAGGGTGAGAAAGCAAGGTTATATATGTTTGCATATTTACTGGATGCAATTTGTGCACAATATCAGTTTCCTGGGATGAACTGGACATGGACACCATGAGAATCTGTCGTGCATATCTACTACAAGTTGCTTTCAAATTGCAGACATCGAGGGGTAATGGAACAACTAACTAACCACTTCATCATCCCGCTTTACAAGCTTATCTTTGAATAGGATCCACCTTGCATGTCACGATGAGAAATGAAGGCGATAACAAACATCGCAGATTGGTATGCCTCACCAGGTGGCACCTTCCTTAGAGTGTACAATGGAGAGAAGCCTCCACATATTTTACCAAGGTATGCCACCGACAAGCTTGTCATGCAAGAAGTGTCATATCATATCGCCACTGGGTTGTCAACAGTTTTGCACATGAAGAAGAAAGCACCATGGCCACTCTTCCTTCACAAATTGGATTATACAAGATAAAGAACTTGAAATTTGTGAATACAGAGGGAAAGGAGATAGTGAAGTTTGTATTCGGTACTTGAGAATTTAATCTATATGATTCCTGTGGTATTTGTAGATACCATTGTGCAAGAAATTACTTTCAGTGGATTAGCGGGGCATTTCATTGGCCAAAGGAGGATCCATGGAGGAAATTCTACAACCACTCCAGACTCTGAGTCAGTTAGTTTATCAGAGACTTCACAGGTTGTTCCACATATGGCAGCAATTCCGGAAGAAACAACAGCAAAAGGCAACAATCCCATGCAGGACAAGGGAAAGAGAAAGATTGTCGATAGTCCAGAGGGAGAACAAAGTTGTAAGATGAAATCACATCCTATTATCATGAAAGCATATTTAGCAACAGAAGCAAAGAGGAAGCAGAGGATACAAAGAGTAGAGTGGAGGAAGAGAGAAAACCAGAGGTTGCAGGAAGCATAACAGAAGTTGAAGGAAGAACAAGAGTTGAGGAGGAGAGAACAAGAAGAGAAACAAAAGTAGGAGGAAGATGAAAGGAAAGGCACAGTGACAAAAGAAAAAACACTAATACAGGTTGAAGTGCAGGAATAGAACTAGCTAGCAGCTGAGGAGGAAGGTGAATAGATGCACAATTGGGAGCTCTCTCAACAAATTGAGCACTTGATTAAAGTGACATACATGGATATGGAACATAAGCTGCAAAAAAAAGATGTTGATCTAATGTTGAGCACACCAGAGGTCATTGTTCATACTCCTCCACCTCCAACAACAGAGCCAGCCCCGAGCAAAGAAGGGGATGTCATTCCCCTTGATGATGATCCAGTCATGGATGTGTATAGTTTGTCATTCGATGGGTTCCAAAGGAGGATTGTACAAGCATGGAGAAATCATTTTCTGGATGATCATGCATCACCTACATTTGTTAGAGAAAGGGTGATAATGGCAAAAACCAGGAAGCATCCAAATTCCATTTCTGAAGCCAAATTGGCCTTTAAATGAGCAAGGAGATCAAACATTCAATATTTGACAATTGAGAATGAGCAATTGGCACAGAACTTTTAGGGTGCCAGGCAAGAGGCGAAATAACTCTACGTAGCAACACTGAGTGAAGTTTTCGCATAGGTTTATTTGGAGGAGATGAGAGCACTAATGCTTACTGAAGTATGAACACTTGGAGAAACCATGTGGAAGATCTATTAGGGTTTATGACCATACATAAATAAATTATATGTTTCCATGGCTTACAACAATAGAGAAAAGAGTTTGTTAAAACTCTCAAGAACATAAAAGCTGCCATTACCTATGTACGAGAGTGGACAATGCGATGCAAAGGCGCGCCACTTGACTTAGTAAAGAAAATGAAGCCACGGGCAGAGCTGGAGAAAACAAGAGTTCGGATGTTGATGTAGAACAACATGTAGATCACCTCATTTATTAGCAGCATTCAGGCCTCATATGTACGGTTGTTCAGTAGTTTGGATGTCTTGATGAAAAAAAACAAGATCCAATATGTCAGTTCACTCAACAAAGCCAAAACTAGGAACCAAGTCCAGCAGGAGATCAAAGAGTACTTGGAGCAGCTGAGATAGGTTGCCACTAAGGAATATCTGGAAATGAACAGATAGAACATGCAAAACTACATTGGCAGTCTTGTCCAGATTAGAATAATATTGCTCATGGTTCAAAACAAACTTGAAGTTGGTTCCAAGACATTGTACCCAGATGCCATGAGGGTTAGAGTCCACTTCCAACTAGACACCACTACACAATTTGGGGATGTCATCACATAGTATCGAACTTGGCACCAATATGTCACCGAAAAGCATCAAGTGGAAGTTGTTGAGCTAGAGTTTTCACAAACTCAAGCATCATAGTATTGTGTCTTATTAGGCTATTAGGTTGCTTCTAACCTATTGTGTCTTATTAGGGTACAAGTGTAAAATATAATATTATTTGTAATTATGTTGTAAGTGAAATTCCAAGTATCAATATTAGAATATGAAAAGTCATTTTGTAAAGAAGTTGAAGAGCCATGAGGGTAGTCCAAAGGTTACAAAGGGGAGTTGAAGAGTCAACCCCTATTATTATAAATAGAACCTCATAACTCATGTAACAGGCTTTTGAGAGCCAAGCTTTTGGCTAGGCTTAGGCTTAGAAGGAGCTTAGGAGTATTGTGAAGAGCCTTGGCTTCTCTGTAGCGTAGAGCGAGTATACTTCTTTGGAGGATAAGGTGTTCTTGACTTTAATGTTCCACTATTGGGGCTAGTTGTCATCAATGGTGTATGTATGAATGAAATTTCCACTTATAATAAAATCAAAGCCATCACACTTTTATGCATATGTTGTGAATATAGTAGAACTATTCTTGTTGTATTTGCAATGTATGTTATTTAACTTACGCTTATGCTTATGAACTATTTCACCCGCATTTGTATGAATCTTGTTGTACGTGCGGTGTTGTATTAATTCATCACTTTAACTTGTGTATTATTCTGCATCTTAGCTTGTGATGTCATTATGCTTGTATGTTCCTTTCAAGTTGTGTACTATTACAATCTTCCAAGGGGTGCACTTCCCTTTCCCTTCGTGTGTTGGAACCTTCATGCATCACACTTGATTTTTCATAGGGTCACACACTTGCTCTCACCCAAAGTTACTGTTCTTCACTCTTCGCATTTTCGCAGTCAAGGCATAACATTACCACCCACTATTGGGACTCCTACTCCAAATAGTGTGAGGTCTAGTTGGGACTTCATATCGGGGATATTCCCTAAATGTTGGGGGGTCCAACACTGTTAACATTTCTGGTGCTACAAGGAGGATCAAATGACAATTTGAGCACCTGAAGTCTATTTTGAATTTCTACACTCATTTAATGACTTCTTCCCAAATCATAAGCCCCACATGTTTTTCTAGACACACAAATCTGAAAGTGCCGGTGAGAATTAACGATGACTTGACCAATTTGAAATTCAATGGCGAGGGTGAAACGACCTTATTTGAGCACACAACAAATTTTCTTGATTTCTGCACAAAGAACAATATCCACTGTGAAGATGTTGGTTGTAGCTTGTTCATTCTCATGTTCGAAGGGTGCGTACGAGAATGGTGTAACACATTGCCTAATGACTCCATACACTCTTTTGAACAGCTTTTCATAGATTTGTGTTGTGATTTTCAATTTGCAAAAAGCACCTAATGAATCTGTTCATGATTTTCACAATCGTTTTATTCATTTCTGCTTTAAATTTTCAGAAGGTGATGTTGATTGTCCTTTTTGGTAGACAGATTCATATATCTTGTTCACATTTCAGAGAATCTACATGAGCTTGGATCTTTAAAACCTCTCCCAACATACCTCAGTACTAGAGATTTTAAATCTGTAACAGATGAAGTTGTTGTTCCAAGTGACCCTTCGTCCCCTTCTCTTCAAACAGGTCTAGTTTCGCAAGTTGAGGTGGGGGAAGTTGAGAATTCATCTATTAATCTACCACCATTTTTCCCCACCTCACATACTCAAAATTTTAGCGTAGGTTTGGACTGTGAGTCTGATGGTTGTAATGAAGTGTTATCTCCTCGTCCTCCATCCTCTAGTCCCTCTGATGCTACGAGTTGTGATATGTTGTGTTCACCTATTTTGAATCTCTCTTTTAATGTTCATGAGGATCAAGTTCTGGATGGAGTTGGTGTTGAATATCCAACCTACGATATCATTTTCGATGAGTATGTGTGGGAGTCTAAATCTTAACAAGAATTTGTGATGAAGGATGACCTCCTTCCTTCCTCACCTCTTCCAGATTATCCTAACATTTTCCACAATTATGTCATTCTTGTTGAATCTTGTGAAAATTCAGTTTTTGTTGGTGTTACTACTTTCAATCATTCTCAAAACACATGGAATGTCAGCTTTTCATCTGAAGTCGGAGAGGACAAATATGTTTTCCTTCATCTTTCAAACCTCTCATCTTATCTTTCTAGAAATAAAGAGCGTGAAACTTCTCGTTCTCCAACATCCCCTCTTTACAATTCATCAAATGATGAGGATGCCTCTATCTAAATCTTGAACTTTCTGATCATGATGTCGTGATCTTTTCATTGATTCTTTTCATCATGATTCTCATTTTTCCATTGTCGATCCCTCTAAGCCACTGGTCTTCGATGGTCCATATTCTGGTGAATTGGAACTTCCCCAAGTTGTCAAGGAACTTCAGTTATGAGCTGATGGTTATGTCAGGTTCTCATAGCCTTGAGTTTAGTTCCACTTCTGATCAGAATAGTGTTGAATCTTTTTAGGCTCCTCATCACTCTGTTGCACCCATTGAAGATCAATCTGTTGTACAATTTTTGCATCCTCCATCTGTATCACATGATTCTATCTCTTAGTGATTGGAGGAGTCATACATGGTGAGCACGATTGCAAGGAAAAAAACTTCTTCTTTCTTTATGTTCGCCCATTTCCAAAGTTCAAAAGTTTGTTCTTGCATTTCCTTAGGTCACAATGTGTCTACACACGACCATGCACTCGGAGAATGTCCCCCATGTGCGTTTATTTCTTTCTTTTTTGCGTGTTCTTTCAAAATTTGAACGTTTTGGTTTGCATTGTCCTATCTTTTTGTTTATTTTTATGCTTGTATATATTTCTTGACATATATTCCCTTGCATACATAGGCCATCCAATGCATTGGTGGCTGCATTGGAAGTATCATTTCACGTGAGTTTGGCCTATTCACTCTTAGGTTAGGATTAGGAGTAGTTGTTTGCTTTTCTTGTTTGTTTCTTTGATTTGCTTCCTTTTACTTTGCACTTTGTTTCTCTCCTTTTGTTTGTTTGTTTGTTTTCTTTTCAGTCATAGGATAACTTCCACATGAGACTATATTTGGCTCCTCAGACAAGCAGGGTGAAGTCCAAGAGGAAGTTGTGTTGTTGTCAATGCATGGTTATATTTTTATTCCCTCTCTTTATGTGATTCTTTCATTTCTTTTAGTCAATTATACTCTGACAAAAAATACATTTCCTTTCGGACAAAGTCAAAGTGAAATCACAATGCTTGCACTTTTAACTAGTATCACTGACTCAAATCAGTTTTCTATTTTCGGTTAATACTTGTCAATGAAGTCAAGTAGAGTAAGGAGGGGAGGAAAACCTTAAGAAGTATGTTAGAGGTGTATACAAATATCCTTCTCTAAAGGGACAACCTCTTCTGCTCTTAATAAGTCGGGATCTCTCTTCCACACCCATGAAATAAATAAATGCCTATGCACAGTTCTTTGAACAAATAAAAGTGAAAAAAATGAAAATTAAATAAAGGGAAAAAGAAGAGAAAGGCTTCCCATTTAGAGAGGCGAAGCAAGCAACTTAGTTGGGGTACTTTCGAGGCTCGCCAGCAATGAAGCAATGTTTGTGTTCCTAAAGTGACTCTACGGGGTACTATCCAGGCCTACTGGCAATGGAGCAACACTAAGACTTTGACAATCTCTTTTACTTGTTCATTTTTATACTCCTCATCCCTAATTGACTCAACCATTTTGACTTATCTTGGTATGTTTGTTGTTGATGAAGAGAATGGTAGGGACTATATCTTTAACTCGAGTTAAGTGAGGAAGTTGCGACAATCAATGAACTGAACAATACTACTCGAAGAGTTAAACCTATTTTGCATGAGACAAGATCCATATAGAGAGTTGGATTTCTACCAATGTGTTTCTAGTGTTGTAGCGGCTAAAACCACCCTCCAAAATTTTGCCTATGCTTCGATTTTGGAGCCTTCCTTCCCATCCATAGGAGCTTATCTTGCATTGATCCAAGTATTCATGCTTCAAAGGAGACTTATCTTTTTTCATTTGTGCATGTGTTTACTTGTTTTCACACTTACTTGATCTTTATAACTCATAAGTTGATCTCCTGACTTGGTCTCATAGCAGTTCTGGGCTTGCCTCCAAAAACTACGCAATCCTTGAGGGAAAGCAACCTTAATGATGGGAATTGCATAGTCCTAACTAGTAGTCAATCTCAAGCTCAAAAAATACACATTCATGGAAGGCAGCCCAGCACTGAACCTAGAAATAGTGCAATCCCTCACTGAGTTGAGAAACTGGGCAGTGCAATGAGCCAGAAAGTTGCCCAGTTTCCCAGAATTACGCAATCTTTCCCGACAACGTGCATGACAAGTTCCCCCTAAAAAGCTAAAAAAAAAATCACTAAAAAAAAACATCCCTAAAAAATAGGGATCTTTAGTATCCCAAAGGAGGCACTTTCGTTATCTTTAGAGCCTTTTGCCAAGTGTTGCTTTTTCCTTGATTTTAGGCATGCGTGTCATAAACCTTAATTCACTCAAATCTATTTAATTGATGCCTCTAGATATCATTTTAAGATTCAATCTTGGAGCTCTAGCATTCCCGAGGAGATCAAGGAACCTTTGGTGCGGTCATCATCGCTTTTCTGGGTGAGTTTCGCTTATGTCGACTTTTGCCGCTTTTTTGTCGCTTTTTGTCATTTCACTTGTGTGGGTGTTGTTTTACTTATTTCTATTCATAGTTGTTGGTGTTTCAACTTGTAAAAGTGTTTTTTAAAGTTTTTTTTTCCTTTCACAAGTGTCGCGTCGATTTTCCTATTTTGCACCAATGGTCATCATTGCGACACTGTCCTCACACACTTAATTTTCTTTCTATTTGATCAGATTCTGAACTTGATCTACATTGATTTACTCATATTTAGTTAGTTTTACACTCAACCTCACATCATCACTCACTTCTGCTCATTTTTCACACTTCAACAAGGCAAATATACACTTGCTTTGGCCAGATCTTATCTTTGCTAAACTTGGCACCGCGCAATCCTAAGGTTCAAGCCACAAGCTTGGCCTCTGGAACTGCGCAGTGTGCACTACAGGCTGGCTCCAACTGCGCATTGTGGAGTTCTAAGGGTTAGCCTATCACCTTGGCCACTTAGAATGCATAATGCGTAGTCTCTCCCAATCTTTGCCTAGGCTGGGACTGCGCATTGTGCATTCCCAAGCCTCAAGCATCATCCTTAGCCACTAGGATTTCACAGTGTGTAATTCCCACAGTCAACCAGTCTCCCTTATTGATAAAAATTGTGCAATCCTTCTCTCCAATTGCTCGGTTTGCTACTTGATCATGTTTTGAAAGTAGATTTGTTGAAGCTAATGTTTGCTTGCCATGAGTGTCCTTTTTTTCCCATAGGTACCACACTTGTGAAGCACTTTTATCTAGCATTCATTTTTAACATGGCACTAAAGAGAGTTGCTTCAAAAGAGACCATTGAAAGTAGTATTGGGGAAGTAATTGAGAAAACATCAGTAGACTTGTCAGTGTATGTAGACACTCAGTTGTTTATAGAAAAGGGGTCAACACTAACATGGCAACAAGTTAATGAAGCTCTTTCAGCAAAGAGCCTTGAGGTAGATCTAGAGGATTGGTAGGTTTATCTTAGTATCTAACAGTCAGGACTAGACAAGGTTGCATGCAGATATCTGCCCTTCCCATGTAAAGATGTCATCAAATGCATTGTTTCATACATTGATGAGAAGACCATGACATTGAGCAGTTCCTGCGGATAGAAGCTTGCCACCTTTTGGGCATAAGATTGTCAACACATGTATCACTTTCCCGAGCCAGTGAAGCTCATGGACTCATTTTTCTATGCCACCAACAACTATGTGAATACGAGAGACATTTTCAAAGGTTGGGTGAAAGAGCCATCGAAGTTTCGACAGACACCCACCCATTTATACAAGACAAATTCTCTTAGGAAGGCCTACCAACTCTTGGTTATATTAGCTTGTAGGATCCATGATCAGCAGAGAATGGAGACCTTTCCTAAAGAGTGGGCAGTCTTATTAAACCAGGCTGTGAATGAGGGCTAGTCATTCAACTGGTCAAATTTGTTGGCTCGATAGTTGAGAGCCCATGTAGTAGAGGCCCGGAGTCCTCCTGAGGGTGAGCAAGAAAGGTTCTATATGTATGCATATTTATTGGATGCAATTTGTGCACAACATCAGTGTCCTGGCATGAACTAGACATGGACTCCACGAGAATCTATCGTGCATATGTACTGCAAATTGCTTTGGATTGCAGCAATCAATGGGTAATGGAACAACTAACTGACCACTTCATCATCTCACTGTACAAGATTATTTTTGAAGAGGATCTACCTTGCATGTCACAAGGATCAATGGAGGTGATACAAACATCACAGATTGGTATGCCTCACTAAGTGGCACCTTCCTTAGAGTGTTTGGCAGAGAGAAGCCTCTGCATATTTTACCAAGGCATGCCACCGACAAGTTTGTCATGCAAGAGGTGTCATATCATATTGCCACCTGGTTGTCAGTAGCTTTGCACAGGAAGAAGAAAGCGCCATGGTCCACTCTTCCTTTGCAAATTGGATTATACAAGATAAAGAACATGAAAGTCGCGAATACCGAGGGAAAGGAGATAATGAAGTTTGCATTCAGTAATCAGGACTTTAATCTGTATGATCCCCATGGTATTTGTAGAGACCATTGTGCAAGAATTTACTTTTAGTGGATCAGTGGGGAATTTCATTGGCTAGAGGAGGATCCATGGAGGAATTTCTAAAATGCCTCTAAACTCTATGAGCCAGTCAATTTAGCAAGGACTTCATAAGATGCTCCAGAGATGGCTACAATTCCAGAGGAAACAACAGTAGAAGGTAGCAATCCCATGTAGAACAAGGGAAAGAGAAAGATTGTCGACATTCTAGAGGGAGAACAAAGTTACAAGATGAAAGTAAATCCTATTATCATGAAAGCAACTTTAGCAGAAAAATCAAATAGGAAGCATATGATACAAAGAGCAGAGTGGAGGAAGAGAGAAAAGTAGAGGTAGTAGTGAGCAGAACCAAAGTTGAAGGAAGAACAAGAGTTGAGGAGGAGAGAACAAGAAGAGAAGCAAAATCATGAGGAAGAAGAAAGGCAAGGCGCAATGACAAAATAAAAAGTGTCGATACAAGTTGAAGAGTAGGAACAAAACCAACCAGCATCTAAGGAGGAAGGTGAACAGATGTAGGATCGGGAGCTCGCTCAGCAGATTGAGCACTTGATTGAAGTGACAGACATGGAGCCACAGAATGAAGATGTTTATGTGATGTTGAGCACATCACAGGTCACCATTCAGTCTCCTCCACCTCCAACAGTAAATCCATCCCTAAGTGAAGAAAGGGATGTTGTTCCCCTTGATGATGATCTGGTAATGGATGTGTATAATTTGTCATTCGATGATTTTCAAAAGAGGATTGTACAAGCATGGAGAAAGCATTTTTCTGAATGATAACGCATCACCTACATTCGTTAAAGAAAGGGTGATAGTGGCAGACACCTAGAAGCATCCAAATGCCATTGCCGAAGCCAACTTGGCCTTTGCACGAGCAAAGAGATCAAACATTTAGTATTTAATGGCCGAGAAGACTCAATTGGCACAGAACTTGTAGGCTGCCAGGAAAGAGGCAGAACAACTCCGCAGAACAGAAAAGAGTGTAGTTTCCACACATGTTTAATTGGAGTAGATGAGAGCAGTGATACTTGCTGAAATATCAACACTCGGAGAAACCATGCAGAAGCTCTATGAGGGGTTTGTGTCTGTCCATAAAGAATTTTTCTGTTTGCATGGCTTACAAAAACAAAGAAAAGAGTTTGTTAAAAATCTCAAGAACATACAAGGTTTCATTACCTATGTGCAAGAGTGTACAATGTGATACAAAGGGGCACCGCTTGACTTAATGAAGAAAATGAAGCCAGAGGCATAGCTAGAGAAAGAAAGAGTTCATATTTTGATGCAAAATAACAAGTAGCTCACCTCATTTATTGATATCATTCAAGACTCATATGTGTGTTTCTTTAGTAGTTTGGATGTCTTGGTGAAAACACATAATATCCCATCTGTCAGTTCACTCACCAAAGCCAAACCCAAGAACCAAGTTCAGTATGAGATCGAAGAGTACTTGGAGTAGAGGAGACAGATAGGCACCAAGGAAGATTTAGAGTTGAACAGATAGAATATGCAAAACTACATCTATGGTCCTATCCAAATTAGAACAATGTTGCTCATGCTTCAAAATGAACTTGAAACTGATTTCAAGACATTGTACCTGGATGCCATAGAGGCTAGAGTTGCATGCAAATATTCGGCCTTCCCATGTGCAGATGTCATCATCTTGATTGTTTCACACATTTATGAGAAGACCATGACATTAAGTAGTGCTAGCAAACAAAATCTTGCCACCTTTTGGGTAGAATATTATCAGTGCATGTATCACTTTCCCCAGGCATTAAAGGTCATGAAAACATTTTTCTATGCCACCAACAGTTATGTGAGTATATGAGACATTGTCAAAGGTTGGGTGAAAGAGCCAACAAAGTTTTGAAAGACACCCACCCATTTATACAAGACAAAATATCTCAAGAAGGCCTACGAGCTCTTGTTATCTTAGCTTGTAGATCCATGGTCAACAGAGCATGGAGACCTTTCCTGAAGGGTGGGAAGCCTTATTGAACCAGGTTGTGAATGAGAAGAATTCATTCAATTGGTCAGATTTGTTGGCTCGACAGTTGAGAGCCCATGTAGCACAGTCCCAGAGCCCTTCCAAGGGTGAGCAAGAAAGGTTATATATGTTTACATATTTACTGGATGCAATATGTGCACAATATCAGTTTCCTGGGATGAACTGGACATGGACACCATGAGAATCTGTCATGCACATCTACTACAAGTTTCTTTTAGATTGCATACATCGAGGGGTAATGGAACAACTAACTGACCACTTTATCATTCCACTTTACAAGCTTATCTTTGAAGAGGATCCACCTTGCATGTCACAATGAGAAATGGAGGCAATAGCAAACATCGTAGATTAGTATGCCTCACCGGGTGGCACCTTCCTTAGAGTGTAAGATGCAGAGAAGCCTCCGCATATTTTACCAAGGTATGTCACCGACAAGCTTGTCATGCAAGAAGTGTCATATCATATCACCACAGGGTTGTCAGCAGTTTTGCACAGGAAGAAGAAAGCACCATGGCCCACTCTTCCTTCACAAATTGGATTATACGAGATAAAGAACTTGAAATTTGTGCATACCTAGGGAAAGGAGATAGTGACGTTTGCATTCGATACTTGAGAAATTAATTTATATGATCCCCATGCTATTTGTAGATACCATTGTGCGAGAAATTACTTTCAGTGGGTCAGCGGGGCATTTCATTGGCCAGAGGAGGATCCAAGGAGGAACTTCTATAATGCCTCTACACCCTATGAGTTGGTCAGTTTAGTAGGGACTTCACAGGTTGCTCCACATACAAGATAAAGTCTCTCAGGAAGGCCTACCAGCTCTTGGTTATCTTAGCTTGCAGGATCCATGATCAATAGAGCATGGAGACCTTTCCTAAAAGGTGGGCAGTCTTATTGAACTAGGTTGTGAATGAGAGGTAGTCATTCAACTGGTCAAATTCTTGAGCTCAATAGTTGAGATCCCATGTAGTACAGGCCCAAAGTCCTCCTGAGGGTGAGAAAGAAACGTTCTATATGTCTGCATATTTATTGGATGCAATTTGTGCACAACATTAGTGTCTTGGCATGAACTAGACATGGATACCATGAGAATATATCATGCATATGTACTGCAAATTGCTTTCAGATTTCAGTAATCAATGGGTAATGGAACAAATAAATGACCACTTCATCATCTCATAGTACAATATTACCTTTGAAGAGGATCTACCTTGCATGTCACAAGGATCAATGGAGGCGATACAGACATCACAGATTGGTATGCCTCACTAGGTGGCACCTTCCTTAGAGTGTTTGGCAGAGAGAAGCCTCTGCATGTTTTACCAAGGTATGCCACCAACAAGCTTGTCATGCAAAAGGTGGCATATCATATCGCCACACGATTGTCAGCAGCTTTGCACATGAAGAAGAAAGCACCATGGCCCACCTTCCTTTGCAAATTGGATTATACAAGATAAAGAACTTCAAAGTCGCGGATACCAAGTGAAAGGAGATAATGAAGTTTGAATTCAGTACTCAGGACTTTAATCCGTATGATCCTCGTGGTATTTGTAGAGACCATTATGCGAGAATTTACTTTCAGTGGATCATGGGGAATTTCATTGGCTAGAGGAGGATCCATGGAGGAGTGGCTACAATGTCTCCAGACTCTGTGAGCTAGTCAGTTTAGCAAGGACTTCATAGGATGCTCTAGAGATGGCTGCAATTCCAGAAGAAACAACAGTAGAAGGCAACAATCCCGTGTAGGATAAGGGAAAGAGAAAGATTGTCGACATTCTAGAGGGAGAACAAAGTTACAAGATGAAAGTAAATCCTATTATCATGAAAGCAACTTTAGCAGAAGAAGCAAATAGGAAGCATATGATATAAAGAGTAGAGTGGAGGAAGAGAGAAAAGTAGAGGTAGCAGGAAGCAGAACAAAAGTTGAAGGAAGAATAGGAATTGAGGAGGAGAGAACAAGAAGAGAAGCAAAAGCATGAGGAAGAAGAAAGGCAAGGCGTAATGAAAAAAGAAAAAGTGTCGATACAGGTTGAAGAGTAGGAACAGAACCAACCAGAAGCTAAGGAGGAAGGTGAACAGATGTAGGATCGGGAGCTCGGTCAACAGATTGAGCACTTGATTGAAGTGACAGACATGGAGCCACAAAATGAAGATGTTTATATGATGTTGAGCACATCACAGGTTACCATTAAGTCTCCTCCACCTCCAGTAACAAATCCATCCCGGAGAGAAGAAGGGGATGTTGTTCCCCTTGATGATGATCCGATAATGGATGTGTATAATATGTCATTCGATGATTTTCAAAAGAGGATTGTACAAGCACAAAGAAAGCATTTTTTTGAATGATAACGCATCACCTGCATTCGTTAAAGAAAGGGTGATAGTGGCAGACACCTAGAAGCATCCAAATGCCATTTCCAAAGCCAACTTGGCCTTTGCAGGAGCAAAGAGATCCAACATTTAGTATTTGATGGCCGAGAATGCTCAATTGGCACAGAACTTGCAGGCTACCTGGCAAGAGGCAGAACAACTCTGCGCAGCAAAAAAGAATGTAGTTTCCACACATGTTTACTTAGAGTAGATGAGAGCAGTGATACTTGTTGAAGTATCAACACTTGGAGAAACCATGTTGAAGATCTATGAGGGGTTTGTGGCCGTACATAAAGCATTTGTCTATTTGCATGGCTTACAACAACAGAGAAAAGAGTTTGTTAAAAATATCAAGAACATACAAGGTTCCATTACCTATGTGCAAGAGTGTACAATGTGATACAAAGGGGCACCGCTTGACTTAGTGAAGAAAATGAATCCTCAGGCAGAGCTAGAGAAAGCAAGAGTTTGAATGTTTATGCAAAATAACAAAAAACTCGCCTCATTTATTGATATCATTCAGGACTCATATGTACATTTATTTAGTAGTTTGGATGTCTTGGTGAAAACACATAATATCCCATCTGTCGGTTCACTCACCAAAGCCAAACCCAGGAACCAAGTTCAGTATGAGATCGAAGAGTACTTGGAGTAGCTGAGGCAGATAGGCACCAAGGAAGATTTGGAGTTGAACAAATATAACATGCAAAACTACATCGATGATCCTATCCAAATTAGAACAATGTTGCTCATGCTTAAGAACGAACTTGAAACTGGTTCCAAGACATTGTACCCAGATGCCATGGAGGCTAGAGTCTGATTCCGGCCAGACACTATCACATAGTTTGGGGATGTCATCACATAATACTGAGCTTGGCATCAATATGTCATCGAGAAGCATCAAGTGGAAGTTGTTGAGCTAGAGTTTTCCCAAACTCAACCATAATAGTTGTGTGCCTTGTTAGGATCTTAAGTTGTCTATGACACCCTCATCCCACATATACCCAAGTAACTGACCAACGGGGTAGATATGTGACGAGAGGCAACTATAATGGAATTTAACCTCCTAATTCACCTTAAGGAAGTGGAATCAATGAAAACACACCACACAAACCTTCCACACCAGCAACTAAACTCCTAGGAGCCATCCCAACCACTCAAGTAACCAACCCTTGAGACCAAATAAAGTTTTAGTGGATCAAACCTGTGGACGCTCCCTTGATATGGACAATGGTGCTTTTGGGAGGTTATAGAAGCTCCCACGACAAGGGAAAGGGAGCTTCCGAGGACTTTTTTCCCCAGTGTTGTGCCTGTGACTCTGGGATTTGTGCCACTTTTTCAAGCCCAGAGCCCAGGTCACTACCCAGAACTCAATGATAGGTTCATAAATTAAATTTCATAGTGAGACAAAGATACATTTGCAAAAACATCAACAAGGACTAGATTGGACCCCTACTAGCCATGAAAATCATTTCATCAAACATATCCCAAATATGAAATCTATAGGTCTTAATAATAGAGTTGAGCATAGGGGTCTCATACTTATCTGAGATTCACTATGAGGCATTGTTTCCTTAACAAATTAGCTGCAATTTCATCTATTTGGCCATATATACATTGTTCATTCATTTACAAGTAAAACGTGATAAGAGCCATACATAGCCACTATCATAATACATGTTCATAACCAACATAATAACAACAGAAATACCAAGGAAACAACAACCATATAATCCACATATAAACTAGTATAATACTAATGAATTAACAAGGAGAAATAACTTCATACTAATGAATGCAATGACCAACAAGGTTTAGGACTTCCACGAACCACTCAACCATAGATTGGCTGAACCAAATCTTTCTTCCAGCCAATCACCCCATTTCCATATTCCAAGCATGAATGTGGGACTTAAACCAAACTCAACTAGGGCTTCCTGAGGCTACACCACCTCACCATCATCAATAGAACCAGGCTTTACCACAATCCACACCAGATCACTAGGCCATAAACCATTAATATACAATACCAGGATTTACTGTAATCCCCACTAGATCACTAGTCCAAAACAAGCATGGATGCCACAAAATTTCTCCACCTACACTGTGAGGAATTTTCCTGTCTTAGTCTCTAGGATTTACCGCAATCCATAGTCCAATCCAAGGATCACTAGGCCATAACCAAGACACCATTCTCTAGGCTTTACCGCAATCCACACCAAATCACTAGGCCCTAACAGAGACTCCACCTTGTAGGCTTTATCGTATATCCCGCCATTCACCAGCAAGAATTCCTAGGCATAATCAAGGGCAACCACCTCTAAGATTTACCTTATATCCCAACATTAACTGGTCGAGGATTCCTAGGCCCACCGAGGCACATAATACCTAGATTTACCGCAACCCACAGTCTGATTTAGGGGTCACTAGGCCAATGGTTTTACCGCAATCCACAATCTGGTCCAAGGATCACTAGGCCATGTGTTCTTTCTTTTGAAGATCCACCTCACTCAACTTTGAATCCATTCGGAAATCCAACTCAACCAAAACATGAGAACCCCATCACACCATGGCTATCCGGAAATGGAAAGGCTAAGCTGAAAACATTGTCACACCTCGCAAAACCCATGATGTGCTAGGAAGGAACCACATGTAATACCACGCATGCCAAATCTAGCAAGGAAATCACATATGCAAGTCGATACCTGCAAAGAATCCTATTGTAGTTGCTTGATCTTGCTCTTCCTTGATTGCTCCTTCCTTCCTCTTGCCTTCTTTTACTTTCTTGAACGAATGCCAAAGTGCTCCAAGAAAACTCTAAGTGTCCAAGAGTGAGAGAGAGAGAGAGAGAGAATAATGAGAGAGCTCCAAAACTGAACTGACAAAAGGTTACACTGACCAAGCATGCCCATTGATCCACATAAGTCTTTTTATAAATGAGGCCTCTATTTTCTTCATTTTCCATTATTTTCCTTCATTTTCCTCCTCACATTCAACTTGTGACCTTTCACCTTCCTTTTCTCCTAATTTCCTTTATTTTCATAAATAAATGTGCCAAAAATGCTTTTTTGCCTTTCCAAATCCTTTGTCATTGTCTTTTCCAATTTCCTTAGCCATAATAAACCAATAAACACCCACACTAGTATGTTTTTCCCAACACTCAGCTTAGAATATGTGTCCCATGACCATGGTCTTTTATATTTTTCCTTTATTAACTTTTTACATGGATTTTTTACCAGGGCTGTTATAGAACCCGCCCACTTTGGGGAACACCATCCTCAGTGTTCAATGACACCTATAAACCAACAAACTGCTGAAAACAAAACATACTTCCCATGGAGCTTTATAACACAACTCGTTGTAGTATTTACAATGACCATCGTTGAAACATGACAAACATATTGTTTACTAGAGCTTTATAACATAGCTCATTACGATATTTACAATAACCACATATACACATATGCACATTTACTTCACCCAAAAAATAATCATATTATCTATGGAGCTTTATAAATCCAGCTTGATACAATATTTAAAATAATATACACATATGCACATTTGTTCGACCAACAAATAAAAGGGATATGATGTCTACATTCACAACAAGGGAATCCAGAGGTTCACACCTCCACCCTCAAAGTAATACCAGGATTCACCTCCTTCCTAAGGAGTCCAAAATCCAATGTGAGGTCAAATCTGCATCCAATGTCCAACACCACTTTGTCTTCTCAATGAACAATTATCGGCTCATTGTACTAGGGCACACTCCCAATGTGCATATGATTCCATTTGGCATATGTTAATGACCAAAACAAATCCATCCTTGACCTTCCCTTCTCTGCTACACAGTCCCTCGGGCAATCTGGTCTCCCCCTTCCGTGCAGTCACTCACCTTCCAAGTTCCTCGATATCCCCTGTCTCAAGCGATCCATCCCTTGGAAAGGCTTCCTCACATCCGAGGGTCAAACAACCAAGGCATATACCTGCCTAAAAACCATCATACCGATCATAGCATGCTCATGGAAATAAATGGACACTATTGTGTACTAGTGTCCACAATGGCCCTACTCCTGGAGTTCTTTACCTGCATACTTCTACTTGTTCCAAATTCTTTCACTGTTGCTGCTAATTCTTGTAGTCAGTTTGAACCACCCAACCCGGGCATTTCCCATGCTTTCCTGTACCAAGCACATGATTGCCATTAGATTTAAAATAAATTGAAAGAAATTCACATCATACCTCATTAGTAGCTCGTCAATAAGGTACATTTACAATCTTGTTTACTTCCTGTCACAACAAGTCAAACTAGCATCTTTGATCAAATCACTATGTATAAACATGTCACATCAGGTTAGCTCAAAACACAACCATCATAAATCAAAATCGTGAATCGCATACAATCATCATAAACTAGAATCATAGATCACATATAACCATCATAAATCAAAATCATAGGTCATATGTATAATAAAACTAAAATAAAATACTAATACTTATCCTTCATCAGTCCTTACTTCTGCCTTTGTTCTTTCTATACACACACTAGATCGGTTACCATGCTTGACAAGCACTCAGTTCCTTTTCTTCAACCATGTGCACATACACATAGTGTGCATCACACACATACATCCACACATAGCATATGACATCACAGAATGCATACACCAACACCTGATATACATCACGACACATATACCTACACCTGATGTACATCACGACACATACACCTACACCCAGTGTACAACACAATATACATACATATACATAGTACAAAACAATGAATACACATGTCACGATGACACATACACCTACACCCAGTGTACAACACAATATACATACATATACATAGTACAAAACAATGAATACACATGTCACGATGCCACAACTACAGAATGCACATACGCAGTACTGCATGTACAATATGCACATAATACCACATGTACAACATGTACACAGTACCACCTATGCATAGCACCAACTACACAATGTGTACACAACATCACATGTACATGACACCACCTACACAACGTATACACAACGCCACATGTGTATCGCACCACTTATACAATGTGTACACAATACCACATGTACACAACACCACATGCACGACACCACATGTACACAGTTCCACACACACGACATGTACACAGCACAACCTACACACAACACCACATGTATATCATGTACACAACACCACATGCACAATCACGAACACAACACCATATGTACAACATGCACACAACACCACATGTACATAACATTGCATATACAACATGTACATAGCATCATATGTACACAACACCACATATCCAACATATGCACAACACCGCATATCAAACATACGCATAACACTGCATATCCAACATATGCACAACACCGCATATCCAACATGCGCACAATACGATATGTACATAGCATCGCATATCCAACATGTACATAGCACCATCTATACCCAACACTACATATGAAATATACATGCAACACCATAGGTACGATCACTGAATATAAAATATGCATAACATATACACAATAATAGAACTACACATCCAAGACCACACTGCCTTTACCAAGCAACCTTGCTTCCAGTGTCTATATGTCATCCATGCTTATTCTAGCATGTCATGGATCACATTGTTTTCATTCTGTTGATGTATCTCTCAGCGTTAGCCTATCCATAACATAAACATAAGCATAGTATAATCACACAATATCAATTCATATCCACATAATACTAACCTCAGAGATCTGTCAGGATACTCTTCCCACTTGATTCCTCATGAAGCAGGAATCTCTTCATGCCATTCACCTGCATAAGCAATCACTCCTCCACAAGAATGATCCCTTGTGACCCTGTAAGTCAACAACATACATACATACATGTATACATATAAATATCAACAAAAAACAATTATAATCCCTTATGACCCTATCAGATAACAACGTACATACATACATATATGCATATAAACATTAGCATAAAGAAATCATGATCACAACATAATTACTAGATATCCTAAGGCCAAGGTTAAGAGAATTTCCTTTATTCAAGCAAAATATTGAGAACAACAGCTCCCAACATAGCCAAGACATATGAAACCTCAAATCCATTTACTTTACCCTCTATGTTACCTTTCTCATGATTATCCTTTCACCGTCCATTTACCTCAATGGACCCAATCAATCCAACTAGTTGTCATATGTTTGCCTTCAGCTGCCCTTATACATGCACTGAGCTTCATCTAGGCCTTAAATCATCTGTTGGGTGCCACACAGCTCTCCCCGAACTCCATTAACTTTCCTCTTTCCCAAACCAATTCCCAAGGCTCAAAACATAAAAGGCAATACAAGAAACAAACAAGAATAAAACCATGAAAATCAATAACAATACAACACTGCAAACAAAGTAGAAATGCCTTGCACCAGACATAACAAAGATGCAATCAAGTGCAACCAAATCACAAATACCAAAAGCACAAAACTAGCAACAAACACCATGACTCCATCCCCATGGTTCCCAATGCTTCCAAGTGGAAGCTTAATCTGAGTCTTCTTTAAGATTTCATGGCAATCTCTTTTGTCACACAATCCCCTACATCATACTACCATAAACACATAACTTTCAGTGTATAAGTAAACATAACAACATACTAGTTACCTTACCTTGTCATACTAATGCTAAGCAAGTTACCCTGCAACTGCTCACACATGTTCCAAATATGAAGACAATCATATCTATCAATTTGAAATCAGCCTTTACCAAGACTAATAATCATGTCATAATCCATAGTCAACTCATAGTCATTAGACATAATGCTACAACTGTCACCAATTACACTCAAGTACATGTCAGTTATCTCGACACATATGTGTTAGTACAATCATCTTAAAACAAGATCATTCATTCGAGCAATCTTACATACACATAGTCATATTATGCAATTCATCAAACATTCAACCAACTTGCAAACATACCATGTTAAATAAATCAACTAGATGACATAATCAAACACTCAAACATCAAATAGATGACATAGTCAAACTCGTACCTTAATGTCATAACCCTAACCATCTGCATAGGCCAATCCAATTTAGCATGATACATATAACATCAAGATCTTAATGCAATAACCCTAATCATTAACTAACATATAACAACAAGAAGTTAACATATAACATGCTCATCAACAACATATAACATAATCATCAAGTTAACTATAATAATAAAAAAACAATAGCAATGCATACAACCACAGGTTACCATCATTCATGACTATCCAACACATGTTCATATGGCTACACTAATCAACTAGCATCTATCATGTATGTAACCATAACATCAATAAAATGACAAACATGTATATAACCCTAATGCATATAACAATCCATTAACTAACATACATGCATGCCAAACATACAATACTTGTATGACGACCTTCTCTTACCTTGAAGTCTAATGCCACAACCTCACTCTAATGATTTGCATCTCCTGCTTCACCTCAGTCAACACATCAACATCATAACATACTAACAACGTCATGATGAAATGCCTACAATGACCTCATGCACGGAAACCATGCCCATAATAATGCATGCATAACAACATATAAACACTAACATGCATAATAAATCCCTGTACAATTGACATGCATTCATGGCTAACGCATCCCAAAAACAACACGATCAACTTCCACATGGCGACCCAACGACAACAATGATCGCTACCATGCATACACAACAAGCACATAGTCTACAAACATAAAGAACACATATGAAACTGACATGTATGCATGAAAAACACATTCCACCCATTCATTCCAAGGGTTGAACCATGCTCTGATACCACTCTATAGTATCATATATCACATAAGGGGAACGAAATCCAAACACCACCCAAAGATAATGAAACCCACTCTGATACCACTCTGTGGTATCAAATATGACCCAAAGAGAGCGCAACTCGCTTTGATACCACTCTGTGACACCCACATCCCACATCTACCTAAGTAACCGACCAACCGCAGTAAATATGCAACAAGAGGCCACTGTAATGGGATTCAATCTCCTAAGTCATCTTAAGGAGTGGAATCGACGGAAACACACCACACAGACATTCCACATTAGTAACAGAACTCCCAGGAGCCATCCCAACCACTCGGGTAACCAACACTTGAGACTAACTAAAGTTTTAGTGCATCAAACCCCTGGATGCTCCCTTGATATGGACAAGGGTGCATCTAGGAGGCTAGAAGCTCCCATATCAAGGGAAAGGGAGCTTCTCGAGACTTGTTTCCCCAGTGTTGTGCATGCAACTCTAGGATTTGTGCCACTTTTTTAAGGCCCAAAGCCCAGGTCACTGCCCAAAACTCAATGATAGGTTCAGAAATGAAATTTCGTAGTGGAACAAAGATACATTTGCAAAAACATCAGTAAGGACTATATTGGACCCCTACTAGCCATGACAAGCATTTCGTCAAACATATCACACATCTGAAATCTACGGGTCTTAATAGTAGAGATGAGCATAGGGGTCTCATACTATCTGAGATTCGTTATAAGACATTGTTACCTTAACACATTAGCTGCAATTTCATATATCATGCCATATATATATTGTTCATTCATTTACAAGTAAAAACATCATAAGAGCCATACATAGCCACTATCATAATACATGTTCGTAACTGACATAATAACAACTGAAATACCAAGGAAACAACGACCATATAATCCACATATAAACTAGTATAATACTCACGAATTAACAAGGAGAAATAACCTCATATTAATGAATACAACAACCAATGAGGTTTGGGACTTCCACGAACCACCCAACCATAGATTGGCTAAACCAAATCTTTCTTTCAATGAATCACCCCCGTGCCATATTCGAAGCATGAATGTGGGACTTAAAACCAAACTCAACTAGGGCTTCCTGAGGCTACACCACCTCACCCTCATCAATAGAACTAGGCTTTACCGCAATACACACCTAAGCTCTAGGCCATAAACCATAAACATATAATACCAGGCTTTATTGCAATCCCCACCAGATCACTAGGCCAAAACATACATGGATGCCACCAGATTTCTCCGCCTACATTCTGATGAATTTCCCTGTCTCCTAGTCTCTAGGATTTACCACAATCCACAGTCTGATCTAGGGATCACTATGCCATAAGTGAGACACTAGTCTCTAGGCTTTATCGCAATCCACACCAGATCACTAGGACCTAATCGAGACTCCACCCTTTAGGCTTTATCGCATATCCCGCCATTCACCAACAAGGATTCCTAGGTCTAATCAAGGGCAACCACCTCTAGGCTTTATTGTATATCTTGCCATTAACTAGTCGAGGATTCCTAAGCCCACCAAGCCACACAATACCTAGCTTTAAGACAACCCAAATTATGGTTCAAGGGTCACTAGGACAGTTGCTTTATCACAATCCATAGTCTGGTTCAAGGATCAGTAGACCATGTGTTCTTTCTTTCAGGGATCCACCTCACTTAACTTTCCATTCGGCAATCCAGATCAACCAAAACATGAGAACCCCATCACACCATGGTTATCTAGAAATGGAAAGGCTAGGATGAAAACACTATCACCCCTGGAAAACCCCATGCCATGATAGCAAAGAACCACATGCAATACCATGCATGTCAAATCTGGAAAGGAAAACACACATGCAAATTGATACTTGCAAAGAATCTTGTTGTAGTTGCTTGATCCTACTCTTCCTTTCTTGTTCCTTCCTTCCTCTTACCTTTTTTTCCTTTCTTGATCTAATGCCAAAGTGCTCTAAGAAAACTCTAAGTGTCCAAGAGTGAGAGAGAGAGAGAGAGAGAATAATGAGAGAGCTTCAAAATTGAACTGACAAAAGGTTACATTGACCAAACCTGCCAACTGATCCTTAGAAGCATTTTTATCAATGAGGCCTCTATTTTATTCATTTTCCATTATTTTCCTTCATTTTCCTCCTCACATGTAAACTGTGACCTTTCCCCTTCCTTTCTCCTAATTTCCTTTATTTTCATAAATAAATGTGCCAAAAATGTCATTTTGCCTTTCCAAAGACTTTGCCATTGTCTTTGCCAATTTCCTTAGCCATAATAAACCAATGAACACCCACACTAGGATGTTTTTCCCAACACTCAGCTTGGAATACGTGTCCCATGACCATGGTCTTGTATATTTTGCCTTTATTAACTTTTTACATGGATTTTTTACCACGGTTGTTACATTATCTCTACCCTATTTTGTCTTATATGGGTACGAGTGTAAAATATATTATTATTTGTAATTGTGTTGTAAGTGAAATTCCAAGTGCCAATATATGAAAATTCATGATGTAATATAATGATTCATTTTGTAAAGAAGTTGAAGAGTCATGAGGGTAGTCCAAAGGTCACAAAGGGGAGTTGAAGAGTCATCCCCTCTTGTTATAAATAGAACCTCATAACTCATGTAATGAGCTTTTGTGAACCAAACTTTGGCTAGGCTTAGGCTTAGGAGCTTGGGAGTATTGTGAAGAGCCTTGGCTTCTCCGTAGTGTAGAGCAAGTATAATTCTTTGAAGGAGCAAGTTTTCTTGACTTTAATGTTCCACTATTGGGGCTAGTGGTCGTCAATGGTGTATGTATGAATGGAACTTTCAGTTATAATAAAATCAGAGCCAACACGCTTTCATGCATATGTTTTGAATATAGTAGGACTTCTTATTGTATTTGCAATGTATGTTATTTAACTTACACTTATGCTTATGAACTATTTCGTTTGCAAATGTATGAATCTTGTTGAATGTGTGTTGTTGTATTAATTCATCACTTTAACTTGTGGACTATTCCACATCTTAGCTTGTGATGTCATTACGCTCGTGTGTTCCTTTCAAGCTACGTATTATTTTAAGCTTCCAAGGGGTGCACTATTCTTATTGTATTTGCAATGTATGTTATTTAACTTAAAATTATGCTTATGAACTATATCATTTGCATTTGTATGAATCTTGTTGAATGCGTGTTGTATTAATTCATCACTTTAACTTGTGGACTATTCCGCATCTTAGCTTGTGATGTCATTACGCTCATGTGTTCCTTTCAAGCTACGTACTATTTTAAGCTTCCAAGGGGTGCACTTTCCTTTCCCTTTGTGTGTTGAAACCTTCATGCATCACACTTGACTTTCCATGGGGTCACACACTTGCTCTCACCCAAAGTTATGTACTTCACTCTACACGTTTTCGCAGTCAAGGCATATAACATTACCACCCACTATTGGGACTCCTACTCCACACGATGTGAGGTCTAGTTGGGACTTCATATCAGGGAGATCCCCTTAATTTTGACAAGTGTAACACCACCAACACTATGGAAAGAGGTGGTCTTGTGTTTGGGGAGTCTTCATTGGTGATGCTTCATGCACCCCTAGTTTTGTGAATTTCTCACAAGTACATTTTCTCATGCATAATTTTGTCTTCGTTGGTGCCATTAACTCTATACTACTTTGTTCTTTTAGTTAGGCAACTCCTTCACTCTCTACCAACTTGCCTCTACTCTTGCATCGAGATATTCCAGGTCACCTTCTTGTGCCAATGGCTCCCCCTGCTCAAACCTCTCCCCCTCCAATGCAAGGTTTGCTTAGTTCCCTAATTGTGTTATTTAACAACTTAGTGTTTCTGAGAATTCGCCCAACTCTTGTTTTAAGTCTCCTATGGAGAGCAACGACTATGCTTCCTCTACCTTAGGTCACAATAGGCACTGTAATCTTTCTCCTCATCTCCTTGTCAATAACCAAGTCAAGAATTATGAACTCCATAAGTAGGTTTTATAGCAATTAGCCACCATCCTCTTTCTAACTGAAGAAATGCAAAAACTTTAGGAAAAAATGAATCAACTTAAAGGTAAGTTCGATATGATTTGTCACCAACTTGTAGAATTACAAGCTTAGAGGAACTCACGGGAGGATCAAAGCACAACTAATAGCGCTCTCTGTGGCCCTTCAGGCAAAATGTCAATCGATCTCCTCCTTTATCTATGATCGCATTTTGTAAAAGTGTTTTGTTGTGTGACCAATTTTTTCATGCCTATCGTTGTAGTATTATTATCCTTATGCATGTACGAGGTAGCTACTAGATGATGTTTTTGAATTTCCCCTCCTAGTCTATATTGAAGATATTTTATCTTGGAACCTATTGTAATATTTTCCCAAGTATTTTGTTGCGATAAGTACAAATTAATGCCATAATTACTCATTTTTGTAAAAAAAATATATTACAATTTAGTATGAAAGAGATGTGGTAAAAATATTTGACTCTTTCTCTACCATAAATAAAAGGTGTTGTCTAAACATGCCATGTTTTGGAATTTTGGTCAGAATCTCACGATTTTTCTTTGGCCAAATCTTAATTTTTGTTGTTTAAAATGTGTTTGTACATATATGGATTCAACACCCTGAAAAACCCTTGGGGCACTTGGATCGTGGAGAGTTTACAACTCAAACTTGTGATTCCAATAAATATTAGTGAGATTCTAAACAATTTACACTGGAAAATATGCCAGAAAACCTTCCAAAATATAACACAGATAGACTATGGGTAAATAAAAGATTTCAATAACTATATGAAGTAACTTAACTTTATCTTAGTTTTAGAAAAAGATAAAGTAATTAAAATAACTTATATTTTCACTTTTCAGTGTGAGGAAGCTATATTTTTGGGTTTGAGTAAAAAGAAAGTTGTTGTTGTTGTCAAAAAAGACTATCTCACAAAATTCAACCTTTCCTTTCTAGTCATGGTTGTCATAATCGAGTTTCCATGTTGTCATGCCCGCACCATCAAAGCGTCTGAAGCCTCAGCTCACAAAGGGTGCAAGTGCCCCTTCTTGCAACCCATGTAACCAATTTACATCATAAATCATTTTGCCAACCCACAAAAGGATCGAGAATAAGATCATTAACGCCTAGTACTCCATAAGAACAAGTGGCCAATCTTCACATGTATGGTGCATTTCGGCTGGGGTGGCAGGTGAGGGCAAGGGGCGGTCACACCACCCTCCCTAAATACTAAGAATTGGTGTGTTGGCGAGTGCCCTCCTACCCCATCTCCCCCCAAACCTTTGATCCTCCACCCTCATCGAGGTATCCAAGAATATAAAATTAACTTATAAATGTTATATAAATTAAAATAATAAATGAGATTCTCCTCTAGTGCAACGATATAAATTAAATGGTTGATAAACGTTGATAGCCATGAAAAAATTTATGTGTACTTCAATTTATGTAACAGTGAGAGTTTGTAAAGCTAGTGGAGGTTGCAAACATAGTGTAAGTTTTGCAACAAAAAAAATGTTTGGAAACACTTACTTTTATTGATTAAATTGTATATATGACAAAGAATATTTTCAAATTATCAAATCTAGATTATTCATAAATTTGTATTTGAAAAAAATGAATTTACTATATTCTAAAATATACTACACCTATCAACATAAATATAAGAATAATTAATTCCTTAAGAAATGTTATAATTTTTGTGTCCTACAAATAAAATAATTAAATAAATAAAAAGATTAATGTAATGTAAATATTTTAACTTGGTCAAAATAAAATAAAATAAAATAAAAATAAAAATAATCTTATAAAAATAAAAATGACCTATGGTATTGAGAATCCATAGTATTGATCCATTGTATTCATGTGGAATATAGTCCATTTAAAGGGGGAATTAAACCACCCTAAATCCATCTTAAGTCTAGGTCTACCAAACATCGAGAGGGATCAAATCTCTTTTCACTCTAAAAGAGGATCCACAGTTCTTGAGCCTAATATGAAAGAGATGTAATGTAATGTTTAGCATTTTGACTAAGTCAAATTACATAAATAAAATTTAAAAATTAAAATCAAGGTAATATTTTTGAAAATTTATTAAAATAATAATAATATATTATT